>CDFF01071757.1:18456-32818 GCA_000826265.1 Acanthamoeba culbertsoni
GAGAGAGAGAGAGAGAGAGAGAGGCCGTGCCTGAAGGCATCGTCGGCTTCCTTGGGCTCGGCACCAAACACTTTGATGCCCGGTTTGAGCGCCTTGGCAGTGATTGCTATCCCTGACATCTGAAACGCGAGAGCGGTCATCATCATCATCATCATCATCATCATCATCATCATCATCATCATCATCATCATCATCATCATCATCATCATCATCATCATCATCATCATCGAGCATTACCATGCCGCCTCCCCCTATGGGAGCAATAATCGCATCCAGGTCGTCCACCTGCTCCAGAGCTTCTAAAGCTATCGTGCCCTGACCGGCGATGATATCCTGGGAGAAGGGGAAGGGAGCCGTTAAGGTCCCGCTCAAGAGGGGGAACAAATTAAAAAGGAGGGGAACACGATGGGGCGTACTGGGTCGTTGTAAGGGTGAATGAATGTAGCGCCAGTTTCCTCGACAACCTTGTCAGCTGTGTGTGTGTGTGTGTGTGTGTGTGTGTGAAGTTCTACTCTTAGGATCATGAGGCCGAGACTCTCGTTTCTCGGTGGATCTGAAAGAACAGTCCGAGAGGCTTACCGGTGGGCTGGCGCGCTTCAATGGTGGGGCAGTCGATGACCTTCGCGCCGTAGTCCAGCACGGCACGCTTCTTCACCGCTGGAGCAGACGACGGCATGACGATGTAGGCGGGTATGCCTCTCAGCTTCGCGGCAAGAGCAAGCGCTGTAAGCCATTCATAAGAAGGAGTGAGGAGGAGTGAGGAGGAGTGAGGAGGAGGAGTGAGGAGGAGGAGGAGGGTTGAAGTAGGAAAGGCACTCGACCTTGGGCATGGTTGCCACTGCTGTGGGTGAC
Source organism: Acanthamoeba culbertsoni (assembly GCA_000826265.1). Classification (NCBI taxonomy): domain Eukaryota; phylum Discosea; order Longamoebia; family Acanthamoebidae; genus Acanthamoeba; species Acanthamoeba culbertsoni. The sequence goes on from CDFF01071757.1 coordinate 19,309, forward strand.
AACGCCGTTCCGCGCGTGCTCGTCTGACAGCTTAAACACGGCGTTGCTGGCGCCTCTGAACTTGAACGCTCCCACCTGCTTCGCGTGAGACTGACGCAAAAGTTGAGCGCATGGAAAACCGGAAGACTGCAAAACCTTCTGAAGATTTTCACATTTGAAGAAGAGGTTTTTGTCGGCAATAGAGTCCAGGGTAGAGCACGTTAGGACAGGAGTTCGGTGCGCCTTTCCGCTTATCCGCTCGGCTGCCTCGCGAACCTGCGGCAACCCAACCAGGTCGGCCGCTCCTTTGTCCATGCCACGCAACAAACGGAAAGTAACAACTTTTTGTTTCTCTTTCCATGCATTATTTTTTTGTTTCTTTATTAATAATAAATTATTAATAAATAAAGACAAAAAAAACAAAGCAAAACAAAAAAAAAAGGACTGCCCGATAGTCATGGACACGAGTCGCGCAGCTGGTTCTTCAGTTCCCTTCAGCATACGTGTCGCACGCCTGTCTGGTTCCTCTTTATGGGTTGATATAGCGTCCTTACGGCCTGGCCAAAACCCAGCACTGACCACAATTGGCGAGTTCAAACAGCTTGTGTCAGACCAAGAGTTAATACCGGTAGACCAGATGCGTTTCATCTTTGCTGGTCGCCGTCTGGAGGACGGACGCATGTTGGTTGATTATGGCATTAGTAACAACTGCACCTTGCACATGGTGCTGCGGCTTCCAGCGAACCCGGTCTTCCCTCTGGCTCCTCTCACAACCTCCCCCCAAGAAACGGATCTTGCCGTCTTGATCAGCGTCACGGAAGCAAAAGGTAAACCTTTCTATCTGTTTGCCCGTGTTTGCTTTCGTAGTGGCAAGTTTCTTCTAAACTCAAACCGGCCGGTTTGTTCGTGTGATGTCAACAGTGAAGAGAAGAAGAGCAGAGATCGTGGTGGCATGCGGGATGGACTTCGGCACTCCAGTGCATCTGTGGCGCGTCGGCCAAAACTGCGAATGGGCCGAATACGCCATCGAGGGTCCTCAGAATAGCTTCTATCAAGGTCTCTACACGGCTCGGCTTACCATCTGCTTCGTTTCCATTCATTTTCTTTGTTTTTCTGCCCTCCTAGGAGGTACCTTCGTGCTTCGTGTTGGCTTCCCAGAGGAGTACCCTTTCCGCTCGTACAGCCTGCGCATGCTCACTCCCTTGTACCATCCCACGATTGGGCCTGATGGTGCCGTCATTCTCCCCGGCCACGACCCGTACGCTCCCTGGAACATACCTCGCATTCCACACGCGGTTCACTGGTCTCGACGCCAACAGGAAAACGTCGTGGAGCCCGGCCATGAAACACAGCATGGCGATCTCCGCTCTCATTGATCATTTGAACACCTATGAGCTCGACCCTGCCTCGTTTTCCACTGTTTTTGACAGCATGCCCGATGTATGCAGTTATTTTTCTGATTTTTTATTTACTTATTTACTTTTTTTTTGGATGTACTCTAATGATGTATATCCGCTCCGTGGTTTTCCCCAATCGACCAGATGGAAGTTATGCTGCGTGATTGGACAGAAAAAGGAAAGAACGCTGCGGGCCAAGCGGCCCGCGAATGGACGACCATCTATGCAACTGACACCGGACGCGCCTACCTGCGCTCGCATGGAGTGTGCCGCAGTATTCGTGAGCTAGGATGTCTGGTCTCAGTCGATGCTCAAGTTCCGTTCCATGAACATGCCATCACTTTCATTTTTTTTTTTTTTTTGGTGGGTTGACTGATCCGTGTGCAGCTGCGGGACGAAGTTCGTTTGGTGCTTTTGGCCTCCAACCGAGCGCGCCAGCAAAGCCGACACCAGAAGCAGGAAGAGGAGGTGTGCTGGTTAGGACGATTACCGAATGAGTTGCTGTGTGAGGTTTTACTCGCTTTGGGCAGCCATCGGGGCAACTGGCGACCACGGCAGGAGGTGCCCTGGAAACTGATTAATGGCGGGAACGACGACCTGCCGAGCGACTGGCGCTCGCGTCTTCCGAATTGGAGGGTTTTGCCGCCGCCGCGCAGCACTGCGCAACAGAGCAGGGGCACCTGAAGTTGACCAGTCGACCAACTGACTGTTTTATTATTATCACGGCTAAATGCGTGGGCCAACACTTGTAATCACAACTGTTCGGTGTAAGCGTATTCCTCCTGCGGAACACAACACGTAAGTTAGTCATAACACACAGGCCATGCCGTTTATATCACCCATATCCCGGGAAACGGTACCACAGAGGGGGTGTTGCGGTCGCACAGGAAGGTGGCTACGTAGAGCGAATCGAGGCACGGAATGCCCAATTCGGTGAGCCGCTTCACCGCCTTCATGTCAGCGTTGGAACGTCCCACCAATCCGTAGCGATTGGCCTTATGTGTAATCAAATCAAATCGAATCAAACTCGTAAGGTTAACATTCCTTCTCTGATAACAACAACAAGAAGAGGAGTGTCAGGAATGCACCTTTAGAGTCTTCAGCTTAACGAGATTTCGCGTGGAAATGATTTTGCCGCCACCCGACTCGATGATTCGGGCCATGATATCGGGTTCGGGTTCGGTATCGCCCAAGAGATAAAACTGCCATCCCTCAAAGCACCGTTTTCCCGTCCTTTTTTTTTTTTTTTTTTNGAGGAATTGATTTTCGATTTTGTGAGATTGTTGTCGGAAAAATGGGGGCTTCTTTCCTGAAAGCCAGAAGGATGAAGCAAGGGGAGAGATGAGTACTGGCTCAGGTTGAGTCGGTGGCGTCGCATGCAGGCAGCCCATATCCTCTTCTCCTGCTCGTCGTCCCACTCTTCATCATACCACTCATGCCGTTCCTCCGGCTGGAAACTGCCCTTTTTATCTGACTTTTCTCTATTTTATATTGGAAATTAGATAAAGCAGGAAAGTGAGGATAATCTTCTAGCGATAAAAATGTTCTTTTCTTTCTTTATTAAAAATAGCTTGGGAAAATACGTACAGATAGGAGGGCTGCAGGACCCAGCATCCAGCGGCACAGGCGCACAACATCTTTTCCGTGCGGCGAAGCGTACCCTGAAAAATTGTAGTCAAGCAGCAGTGTGTTAATCGAAAAAAAATAATTTCTTTTCATTTTCTCTATGACACAGGGGATAAATACGAGAATAAGGTGCGTAGAAACGCCCGGCTCCCAGTAATCGCTGTACGTGCCTGTCATATTACAAATATTAGAAAATAACAATATAATATAATATATATAAAAGGGACGTAATCTTCAGAAAAACAATTACCCCCCAGTTTGGTGACGATGCGCTTGAGTTTGGAGGTGACCGACTTAGTGAGGCACGAGAAGGCGAAATGGTAGCGCGGCTTGCCCTCCTCATTGGCGATCATCCTGCTCACCCTCCTCTGCATGTTGTCCAGATCGCCGCCCGTGTCCTCGTCATCGATCAGCTCCGTGCCCTCTGGGATAACCAATCCGCCGCCGCCGCCGCTCGTGCTCGACGAGGCGGACATCCCGAGTCCGCCCACGTAGTCCATGTCGTCCTTCCGTCGCTTCTTCAGCGCGGCGCTGATGGCGGCCGCCGGCACAGAGAGACCGCGCCGCTTCGAACGCCGGTCTTCGTCATCCTCCTCGTCGTAGTTGTCGAAGGACATTCCTTCGTCGCGCGCCGTGGGGCGCTTGCGCTTGCGGGTGTCGAACTTGTTCTGCCTGCGGCGGACCTCCGCGGAGTACTTCAGCCCGCAGGCGTTGCAGAGCGTGCGTTCGCCGTCCGCGCCCTTGCGCCAGCACGGCGTCTTGGTCACTCCGCACTGGGTACAGCGCTTGCCGGTCTCGCCGCCGGCCGACTTGCCCGTGGACTTCTTTTTGGAGGGAGCTTTCTTGGCGGCCGGCTCGTCCTCCTCCATCTCGTCCTCATATTCGTCGGCATCGCCCTTCTTCGCCTTCTTCTTCTCCTCCTTCTTCTTCCCCTTGTCCTTTTTCGTGTCTAGTCAGTAGGGGGGGGAGGAAAGAGTGAAATGACGTTAGGGGAAATGGTTCTACGCACAGAAGGGAAGAGAGAGTGACACACACACACACGCGCGCGCGCACACACACACACACACACAAAGTGCGAACCTTTCGAACTCTCGGCTGGCTTGGCCGCTGGCTTTTTGGATTCGGACTCATCTTCGTTGGTATGCGCCAGATACGCGGATGTGTTGAGACGTTTCCATTTACGCGCGCAATCGTAGAGCCAATCCTGTGTGCGGTCACGCACCACCACAATAATGATGTGAGTGGTCTCACCGCACACGAGTACATGAGGAGAGTAGCGGCACGAGGTACCTTGGTGACGATGGGTACGCCCCATTCCTTGGCCATGGTCACTTTCTCGCTCTTCGGAGAGTCCTTGTCCATCCTTAAGATACCTTCAGTTTAGCTTTCTCTCGACTCTCGCGACACAATGACCTTTGGGGAAGAGGGATATGGCTTACGGGGCGATGACGAGGATGACGTTGGACTCGTTGGGCATGCTACGGTTGTACTTTGCGCCCATCTTATTGATCAGCGCTACGATTTCCTCTCGCTCCGATCCACGCGTGTTGGACTGCGACACGACCTGGTTAAGCCGACCCAATGGAGGAAGGGTGAGAATCTGGCATGTCGACACAATGAACGATGCGGAACGCACGAGTTCGTCCATCCCGGGTATCACGCTAGGCGGCAACGGCTGGAAAAGGGGCGACGATTTCGGCGAGAACAGCTTAACATGCACATCACACCATTGGATCCACTCGACCGACACCTCTGGCACGTCTTCGCCCAGACCGAGCTGAACCAGCTTCTTTCTCTAAGTGAGGAAGTACCTTGTGAGTGACGCTCCAAAAAAAGAAAACAAGAGAAAACAAGAGAAAATGAGAATGCATTGCTACGTACGAGGGCGTCTGTGGAGATGCGCGAATGGGGGTAGAGGACGTGGGTGACCTGGCTCAAGGCGCCCTTCTTCCACGGCACGTTCTCGGACTTAATGGCCTCGGAGGTGCCGCGGAGCGTGGTGCCGCCCATCTCCGTCACGGCCTCGACGGCGTCGCGGTAGCGGTTGTCGGCGAGGTCGATCAGGAGGATGCACATGCCCTTCATCAGCTGGTCCTTGGGGACGAGCTTCTTGTCATCCTCCGCAGAGGAGGAGGGCTTGACCATTGTATTCGCGGATGCGGGCTTGGCGCTTTCGCCTGCGGCGGGCTGCGGCTTGGGATTCTCGGGCTTGATTTGATTGTCCTTGCTTGCGTCGCCTGACCCGAGCTTCTGTTTCTTGGCCTCCTTTTCGATCGCCGCGCGTTCTTCTGCGAGAATGCGCTTCGCTCGCGGGTGGCCCATGTGGAACTTTGAACGGAGCTCTCTCGCGCTCACACGTTCGGCTGAAGGGTAAGAAATATGTGTGGAATGCACAGTGGATTAGTCGAGCCCATTGTCCACATTCTTTTTCATTCCAGGGGGCACATCGTACGATTCTGGCGGATGTACGCTCGGACCTTCTCCTCTACTTGGGCGGCTTTGGCTTCGTTCATCTCCTCCACCTCTTCTTCGCCCTCTCCATCGTTCTCTTCTTCCCTTTCATCTTCCTCTTCCTTCTTTCCCTTCTCCTCTGCGCCGTCGATTGCCATACGATCCTCCGCCTTCTTGTCCTCACCTTTCTTCTGGAAGAGGGTGAATCCCTGGCCCTCCTTCTTGTCGGGCTCTTCACTCTCAAGCGCACCTGAGCCGATTTCGAACTGGCTCATGAGCGCAACGTCGTCGTCTTCTTCCGCTTCCATCTTGTTTTCGCCCTTTTCCTTCTGGCTCTGCATGCGCTTCTCTTGGTCATCATCATCTCCTTCTCCCACTTCCATCCTGTCCTCCCCATCTTTATTATCGCCTCCCGGCTTTCGGTGATCACCTTCGGCCGACTTGCTCTCTTCTTCCGCAGCCACCACAGGATAGTCCTCTTCCTTTGGCACCCTTCGATACCTGATTTCGGATGTGGGGACGTCTCATCAGTTTCTGGGACGTCTCTTTCGGTGGTATGAAGCGGTCATGGAATAGACCAGACGTACATGAGTGACTTGTTATACCATTCGGGATTCACAACCTTGACGTCGTGCTCGAGCGCCCATCGGTACTTGGCCTGTGAGTGTGTATCCACGATGAGTTCACTATGACCTTTCCCATTCCACGCGCCATGGAACGAAGACATGGGGAGGGAAAGCACACCCCGGAAGCAGGCGATGGCGTGATCAGATGTGTGACGCGGTCGTCGATCCGTTGCGAGATACGGCCACCGAAGGCTGCTACGCCGGCATAGATCATGTCCCGGTCCTTTGCATCCAACTAGAAGATCGATTTATAAGGTCCGGTTATAAAGGCGGGAAATGACAAATGTTTGCCATAGACTCTGGACGTATATATATACCCCCGCTACACAAATACAGAGCCCAGAAAAGAATTTCGAGGGATCGTCGGGCACATAGAACTCCTCATCTTGCAATTCGTCGAAGGTGACCGAGTTCGTCAACCACAGAGGCTGTTTTTTTTTAATGCGCGGACAAAAAGACCATTAGCCATCACAGATAAGGGGAAAGGAAAAAATGAAGCTCGAAAGACGAACCGTGACAAGACGTGTTTTAGCCTCACGTCTCACCTTACGGTCGTATGTGATGATGTGGGTCGTTTTATCGGAATCGAAGTGGTAGTGTACGACACCACCGTTATCACGCACCAGCTTTCGGTACTAGAGGAACATATCACACATTAGTAGGCTACAAGTGCAGGTTCGTACAAAGAGAAGCGCCACCTCTTCTTGCTTGTTCAAATCGAGCGAAGGATTGATGAACACCGCGCAACCCTTCAAAACGGCACTGTTTGCTGATGCGCCACTCAACGATTTTGCCGGCGATCCGCTCGCCGTAGTGGCTGGTGGTCCCTTTGGATTCTTAGGAGAAGCTGTGATTTGAAATGTTTAACCAATTTTTTGCTGGTGGGCAATGCCAATGATTGTTGGGCGTGGTTACCACCACTGGCTCGGGAGTCCATGTAGGCGTTTGATCTTTGGGTACCTTATCTATCAATGAAATGCTGCCCACAGCAAAAAATGACTGCGAAAAACAAGATTTCTTTTCTTTTTTCTTACCCTTTCACATTCCCTGTCCTAGACTCCGCCGGCTCGGGTACGTTCTGCCCTTGACCATCTGCGGCCTCTGCGGCTGTCTCATCGTAACTGATGCAAATGGCATCCTCGATTGTATAATCGCCCACGCTTGTACGAAAGATGTCGAATGCCACGCCACCCACACCCAGGTGCTGTCCCATTTCATGCGCCAGCGTTCTGGATGCGAGCCTCTTCAGTTCTACGGTCACGGAATAGGTGCCAACATGCATCGATGCTTACCGTATGTATGTGCCAGATGACACTTCTGCTTTCATCAGGAAAAGTGTCATCTGTTGGTCCGCTTCTCTACACAGCATTAACACCATTAACACCATATTACAACACAAAACATTAAAATTAACTAGAAATGTTTGACGGAAAGAACCGTTTGCTGAAGAAGTGGTCATCCCAGCTCTGGAGTATCTGTGACTGTCTAAAATCGCCCTTAACTCGGCCGATCCTCGTCCAGATCTCCTTTCTTAGGGATGGTCATGAAAGTGAGTAGGGCAGCAATCCGGCTGAGCTGCGATGGCGAACCGAAGTTGTTCAATGGTCAGGGTGTAGGATGAGAGTAGCTCCAGATTTCGGATATCCACATCGATCTTTGGGATGAACGGGGTGATCTCGCGCATCTTCTCTGGGCCCTGACCAATTGAGAAGATAGATAAAATGATTCGTAGGGTTTGGTTCGGCTGACGGCCTGGAGTTTCTATACCTGCCGAGCCCAATAGAAGAGAGGCTTGCCTTTGACTCGGGCTGATGAAAAAGGCGGGTAAGCCTAATAGATGGCAGTGCCCGTAATGAGTCATACTGGACCGGCAGAGCCATGCGAATAACGAACCTGACTTCGTTTGCCCACGTATTGCGGAATGATTGCCTTCAATGCATCTTCCTGTACGTTATCTCTTATCAAAGTCGAGGCTTTCTGGAGAGGTTGTTGGTCATGGTCCTCACAGCCGCCTTGTTTGTTATGATTGCCTTCCAATAGTGGTCTTTGCCGTTTTCTCACCGGCTCACCCACATTAACATCCCCCTCCTTGTGCTGAACCATACCCATGATGTCATAGGTATCTGTTTCGACTCCAAATAAAACCTGAGGAAGTAAGCCAAAGGGGGGAAGGAGGGGCGAAGGGGGAAGACTAACCTCAAACTGATAGACCTTTGATTTTGTTTCCATTTCCTTTTGCAGCTTAAGAGAGGTGCCAGCAGGGCCAGCCAAGCACACAAGAAGCCCTCGTGCGAGGGGGTCAAGACGACCAGCGTAGCTCATTTTTTCGTCTGCATATTCCTGTCGCTCACGCTTGAGCTGCTGAATTGCCGCTAACGGCGTCATGCCCGGGGGCTTGTGGACAAGAACAAGTTTGACAGGAAGTGCTTGCGAATCCATGCCTCGTACAGAGAACTCGCCAATTAAACAACAGGAAAAGAGGTTTTTACGTCCTCTTTTCTCAACACCCGTTCGGGAGACTAGGCCGAGGATTGGTGACATGAAACATGTTCACCCAGGAGGAGCTAGAGCAGTACAACAGAGACGGTTTCTTGTACGTGAGGGGTCTGCTTGACGCCGAGGAGCTGAGCACGCTTCGCCAGGTACACGTGAGTTATGTGGGTGACAGAATCATAGAGACCGAAGAGCACGGCCTGACTGATGTGGGAGCGTACAGGCACTGCAGGAAGATTCTCAGATCATTGCACATGCGTTCGAGCTGAATGACGGACATGGATTGAAGAGCAAGGTGTCTCTCTGGAATCATCCAGGAAGCGGTGCGTTTAGGTCCTCGTGGAGTAAGGACGTAGTTGACCTAGACAGAACACCTTTCCCAACAGACGTGACAGGGCTCATCGCTAGAGCTCATAAGGTCGTCGACAGGATGGAACAGATATTGGGTGGTGAGGTCTATCACTACCATACGAAGCTCATGATGAAGGAGGCGCGTACAGGCGGTAGCTTCGTCTGGTTGACTGTCTTAGCATCGCTTCATCCATACCTCCTCTCTGCTTACTGTGTCCAGGCATCAGGATTATGGTTATTGGTATCAAAACGGATGGCTCTATCCGGACATGGCAACCGTCTTCATAGCTCTCGATCCATGCACTAAAGTTAATGGTTGCTTGCAGGTACTGTGGAGAGTCTAAGCTGGACACTGAGGTGACATATGCTAAACCAACCCCAGGTCCTTCGTGGGTCGCACAGGATGGGGCGGATCGAGCACAAACGGGTAGGAGGCCAGACCGGAGCCGACATGGAACGGGTGAATGAGGCGATGAAGGTCCAGGAGCTTGTCTACGCCGAACTGCAGCCAGGTGACGCTCTCTACTTTCATTGCAACCTGCTTCACAAGAGCGATCAGAACCATTCGGACATACCACGCTATGCATTCCTCATCTCGTGCGTATGCATAATGCAATGTCGGTCAAAGGCGGGAGTAACAGTTGTGTGTTTGGCAGTTATAACAAGGCTGACAACGTGTCCGATAAGCCGCACCATCACCCGCTGTACACGAAGCTGGAAAAGGTTCCCGACGATGAGATCAAGCTCTGCACGAACCGTGAGACGAAGGGAAAGGATTTCATGGATCCTGCCACAGATGAGACCATCAAAGTCCACGATTATCACTGAAACTGAGTCTGTCCACGCCAGGATAAAAAGCAGCATTAGAAGTTACAGGGGAAAAAGACTATTTTTCCAATACCCGTTTTTTTTGAGAGGCCAGATTAGGGTTTACAAGGAAACCTCGCCACAGCATGGTGCGCATCAAGTCAAGCGCAAGGGTACCTCCTATTCCTATCCTTAAAACTCGAAGGTTATTATAGAAGCTTGTACAGAAAAGCACAGGGGGGAGAGCACCAGGGTGGGGGCCGGCCCAACGACCGCCCTCTGAGGCCCTGCCTTTCTCTTCCCTGTCACCCAGCAGCTCGTTGTCTCCAAGATCTACACCAGCAGTCGACATTGCGTATAGGCGAGGGCGTATAACCCCTGCCACCCAAAGAGGTGTGGCCAGTGTCAGAAAGGAAAGACGGAGGTTCAGGCCTGGCGAGAAGGTTCTTAAAGAAATACGTAAGTACCAACGAAGTGGAGACCTGTTAGTAAACAAGGTAGAACACCAACTCTTGTATTTTACTGCCACCATCAACACTTCTTCGCTAGGACCCTTTTCAGCGGCTGGTACGGCAGATAACGCTGAACTTTGGCTACCGAATCAGGTGGCGAAGGGAAGCTGTATTGGCCATGCAAGAAGCCGCGGAAGCCTTCCTCGTGAGGCTTCTAGAGGATGCAAACTTGTGTGCCATACATAGCAAGCGTGTCACGCTCATGGTCAAAGGTACGTACAACGAGCTTTTCGTGGGAAGTTTAACTCAAGTAACTTCGGTATAGATCTCAAGCTCGCCTTGCGTTTGCGCTCTGAGATGCCCCGCTACGGCGACTACGACACAAACTGACGGAGGCTTCTGGTTGGTCGGCTGGCTCGGTATCACTTGTGCTCAAGTTGGCACAAGTGGGGTTCGCCTGTAGGAAGGATCCTGGGCTCTTTCAGGACTCGGAGGACATCTTCATGCTTCTTATTCATATTGTACAAAAGGCCAATTAACAGGCGGAAAGGGCTTGGCCTCGTGTGTTCTCAATTTCTGACTTCCCTTCTTGAGCATGCCTGGATTGCTCCTCTTGATGCTCAGTCTCGCTGTCTTTTTCCCCTGCCTGAGCAGCGCCAGATGAACAGTCACCGCGCTCCAACTCGGCTCGAATCCTGCCGCGCTCTTCTCTGTGCGCTCGCTTGACGCTACGTTTCATGGCTTTTATCCATTTGTTGGTATCTATTGTCCTCTCTGTGAAGAAATAATATGTTCGGCTCTGCTTCTGCTTGGAGACTTCCTTTGGGGCGAACACGATGCAGGTACGCACTGTGACACATCTCAACGTTAAATCGACCCAAAGGAAGACAAATGGATTAACCAAACGGGAGAACAAACTCTCGAATTCTGGATTGGTGTAGCGTTCTTCGAGTAGCAACTTGACCTCAATGAGGTTAATTACACCGAGCAAGTCCTTGCTCTGTGCAGGGGGGGGGATGAAAGTCAGTTTACTCTTCAGTCGGAGACAGCACATTGTGGTTCACTCACGTTTTCGTTCTCACGATAGTAAAGCTTGCCGTTCTTGAGGATGCACCAGCGTTCCTTCCACGACTTCCATGACCCTCCTATTTTCGGAATATTTTGTGACTTCCCCAATGAACTTGACAAGGAAGATGACACAAGTTGGCAAGAAAGAGCATAAGAAGAAGAAGGAGAAGTACCTTCTTTGTACATATAACCGGCCAGTTCCACCGGACCATCCACCTCGGATGGGTCGAGAACTTGCTCCGGCCCTCGGTTGAAAAATCCACCAAGAGTCTGGCTACGCAGCCGACCAACAAGTGAGGCTCGTCGTTCTAGGCTCTCACCTTCGTCATGCTCGCGTTCATTGTGTACTTCGGACTGTCCGTGAACGTTTCCTTCGGCGGTAGACTTCACCTTCTTCTTCTTAAGGTGTTTTACCTCGTCGTCGCTCTTTGACAATGTCACTGCGCCCTCGTCATACTTTGAGGGCATTTCTTCACTTTCATCATAGGTTCCGTGTTTCTCTACTTCCCCTTTCTTGTTAAAGAGAGCTAAAGTAAGCCTGCGCGTGCGTTTAACGACTGAAGACATAAGCAGCCGCAGGCTTGTCCTCTCTCCTAGTGCCTCCACACAGTTCGTTCCGCGCAACGAACGACTCGCAACTTGCTTGTGCTTGGTCCTTTTCTCTTTCGCGCCTAGTAATTCCAGCCGTAACTTCTGATTGGCCGCAATATATTATGCCCTCGCCAATTCAAAACGGGAAGGCGCGTGATTTAAGAAAACCCCTCACACACCAATGGTGCCCCGATAGACCACCTTCTTGTCCAGGTGCTGCCGGCTCTTCAGGAGCACCTTGGCTTCCATACGCTGCTTCAACGCCTCCGGGATAGGCGGCCGATCGGGTGACGAGAGCCACTCTTTGAGTCCGCACAGGTTGCCGTCGTGCTGTACCTTATGAATGGCTATCTGCTCGAGCGTGGGTACGGTCGAGATCGACTTGCCGATGGTCGCCTGGAGGCGCAATATAAGACCCTTGTGTTTGATTTTCCACCACCCGTGCGAAGGTACGTACCGCGTATTTGGATTGGATGGCCTGCAGGGGGATGCTGACGAGCTGGCGCAGCTGCGTATCATAGGACCACGACATGCACACCAGACGGCCGAGCAATCCTTCCTCTACCATCGTTTTCACATTGGCCGCTGCCAACAGCACACACACACACACACACACACGATATCTCAGCTTTCCCAATCACAAGGGGCTGGACCGGATTCCTTACGTCGTTTGGAGAGCGTGGCCAGAACGAACGCGCCCAGTCGTTGGATGGGAAGATGGCGCGAATAGGTGAGGCGCAGGAACGGGCGGATGAACTTCCACTTGACGCCCTGATCGCCGGTCACCGAGTCCTCGCTTCGTACAATCTCGTTGGGGTGACGCTCGAGTATGAAGTTCTGGATCTGCTCGAGAGCCCCGTCAGAGATGAGCTCGTCCTCCAGCGACCCGTCCAGTGTGAGGAAGCCCAGCGTCACCACGGAGAGATACCTTGTTTGTATGTTCGTAGTATTGTCATATGGATTAGCTATGCGCTTGAAAGAGAAGGGAGAGCCAAAGAGGGAATTGCATCGGAAGACGCGTACCGTGTGATGAGCAGTTCTTCGGGGCTAGAGCAGTAGCCATTGAGAAGTATCTTCCGGCCGGCGCCCTTTTCGACCAATTCCTTGGCGCAGTTGACTGGCCAGGTTGGGATAGTCATGAAGGTGCAGTTGTACAGTAAAGTAAAATAAAATTAAGTAAAATAAAATAAAATGAAATGAAATGAAAATAAAATACGATCAGTTAAAATGTGTGGGATGCACTGCTTACCGTTCTCGGCGATGCAGACGAGACAGCCCAGGACGTGCCAGCGCAACTGCAGTTTCGAAGTGTCCAGCAAGTGAAGCAACGCCTCGACGACGCCCAGCTCCAAAGCCTTCTCATCCACGTCGTCTGTCGTGCGGAGAAATCGCAACCGTTAGAGAAGCGATGAGCCTTCGACGGCACCATTATTTGTTTTGTTTTGTTTATTTATGTTACCGAATTCGAGGTAAGGCCAGAGCGCGCCCACGCCGGCCTGCTGGAGTTCCGGAATGACCGAATTGAGCGATCGAATGATCGGACCCAGGACGCCTGATACACACAGCAGGCAAAGGGGTGAGCCAAAACACACACACACACACAGAAAGTGAGAGAGAGAGAGAGAGAGAGAGAGAGAGAGAGAGAGAGAGAGAGAGAGAGAGAGAGAGA
>CDFF01071757.1:36015-53087 GCA_000826265.1 Acanthamoeba culbertsoni
TATTGATTACAATAAAAAAAAAAAAGGAGGGGAGAAGTCTGTGAGCCGTCTGCGTCTCATCCTTGCAAGGGCAAGAAGGCAAGGGAAGGAAGTCCTACCTTTCCCGCTCTCGCTCGCGCTGTCGCTTGTCCTCGCGTTCCTTTTCCTCGCGTCTGCGCCTCTCCTCCTGCTCCTCGGCCTCGCGCCGCTTGCGCTCAGTCTCGGCCGAGTCGAGGCTGCCCAGCAGCGTGGTCTGGTCCATCGTGTGCCACCTCTCGGCGCCCTTCCCGCCCAGAGTGTCCCTCTTGGACGAGAACAGCTTGGTGCTCGAGAACAGCTTGGTGACCAGATGGTGCGGGTGATGGTGCGACGAGGAGGGCGACTGCGGCAGATGCGGGGAGACGGGCGCTTGCGGCGTACCGAGCGGCTGCGACCCACCGCTGCCGTGGCGCGACCGAGGAGACGTGGGCTCGTCAGTCACAGCCGTAGCGCCGGAGTCCTTCTCGCGGTCCCCGCGGGGGGACCGGGGCAGCTTGAGGGACAGGCGCCGGCCCCGCTCGGCGGGCGGGGGCGTCAGGGCCTCGCCGCCAGACGACTGCGCCGCGTCCGAGTCCTCTGTCGCCGGCGGAGGCGTTCCGCTGTTCCTGCGCTGGTTCTTGTGCTTCTTCTTCTCCTTCCGCTCCTTCCGCTTCTCGTGCCAAGTGCGTCTCACGGACGAAGAGGAAGATGATGAAGAGGAGGAGGATGAGGAGGAGGAGGAGGAGGAGGTCGAAGCCGCGACAGGCGCGGGGGAGGCGGCGGGAGACGACTCGCTGCCGCTCGACGTCGGGGAGTCGCAGGCCGGGGTGGTGACCAGTATGGGCATGCTGCCGCCCATTCCCTTCGTCACGAGGCGCTCCAGCTTGTTGTGTTTCTTGCCCAGCTTGCTCTTCTGCTTCTGCTTGGTCTGCCGGTCGCTCTTGCTGCGGAGGAACTTCTCGTACGACTCGGACGAGGACGAGAGCACATGCCTCATCCCTTCCAGCTCATTCAGGAATGGCAGACGCGGTCGCTTGCCCTCCTGCAGGCAACCAATAATAATCACGGGTTCAGTGAGCCATCATTTCTTGAGTGTTAATTCTAGCATTCCAGAGGGAAGACGAGTGCGTGATGGATTCTTACAGGCGAGTCCGACTGCGGGTCGGGCTTGAGCCTCTGTGCCTGGGTTCCCGGCGAAGCGGCCTTGCCCGTCTTGCGCGCGATGTCGACGACCATCTGGTAGAACGTGATGGCCTTCATGTAGGGCGGGCTCGAGCAGTCCTATCGCGAATGAATATCAGACGAATGGTCCTTTTGATCGAAACGTTTTTCGTAAATCCATATGGGCGGGACAACGTACGCCTATGGCATGGGCCCATGAATAGCATATCTCGGCGCACAGGAAGATGATCAGCACGTCGTCCGGCCTCACGGTCAGCACCGCCTTGAACAGCTGGTAGGCCCCCTCGAAGTCCACCACGCTCAAGTGCTAGGAAAGAAAAACAAAGACAAAAGACAAAATAAATATCCCGAAAAAAATGAGGGCCAGCGAAAGCTGATCGAACTGGAACAGCTGTGTGTTGTGTATCAGAGTGGTTACCATTTCGGCCTTCTCCATCAAGGCGAGGGCCATCTCGGAGACCTCCTTCTCGCGATTCGGCTGAGAGACCCGCTTGAACGCCGTCACGAAGCACTCCCTCGCCTGGCGGCGTTCGGCGCACGAAGTAGGGCCCGACCGGTGAGTGAGACTTCAACAAAATATGCAAGGAATGATGTCATGAATTAAAAGGAATAATCAAACCTTGGCAAAGAAATGCGCGCTTCGCACGGCTTCGCCCAATTCGCAGGCAACGTTGGCCGCGCGGTAAATCACCTACAATCCAATGCGCGAGTTAACATTAATAATGTTATTTGTCTACCTTGGAATGCATGGTATGCAGATGCCTTCTCCTCTGCCGGGTTGAGTGCGTAGGCGGCGCAGAATCGCTCGATGCTCGAGTCGCCCAGCTCGACCTTGAGCTCCTGAGGTCCCGGTTCCCTTTTCGCCAGTTCCTGTGCGAAGAAGTCGCAGAACAACATTACTCGGTTAAGCCGCGTAATTCATGGATATTGTCGATTTGCACATCGCGCACAGAATAGCAGCTGACGAGGAAGAAAAAAAAATAGGAGAAAAAGAAAAACAACCTTAAGAACTTCAGCCAATCGATAGAGGGTCTTCGAATTATCTGTCGACGCGCGCACAGCGGCCTCGTAGTGGTCGCGCGAGTATCGCAGCATACGCAGGGCCAAGTGCTCGTTGGTGGTCTCGAGAGCCGTCAACTTGACTGAGAGCGCCTCCGACTCCTCAACGATGTTCATGTGTTTCACGCGTGACTATAGAACAGGCATACCATATATAGGAATGTTGAGAATACAAGGTAAAGCATGCGGATGCTCGTAATTTCGTACGCGCAGCTTGATGATGTCTGGATAGGCGAAGATGACCTTCTCCGGAGTCTCCTCGAGCTCCTTGAGAACCTGTTTGGAGAGCCTGATACCACCCAACTGCTGAATTCGCTCGAAAAGCGGCAGAAAATCGGAAGACTGGAGCCTGATTGGTTGATCGTCGGTCAGCTGCACTTCCGGGAAGGCATGCTCCAGTCGTTGTCTAGTGAAATTCGCATAACAGAGTTAGCTTTACATGGAAGACCAACAAAGGAAGTAAGAAATTTATAAGAATTACCGCATTTGAACTTCCCAAAAGTATTTGGATCGTTCGCCCTCGAGTCCGATCACGACATTGAAGAAACGCGCGATCACCATCGAGAAGCTGACCTCCTGGTTGTGGTCCTCTTCCGCGATGCCTGTTCAGAAGAAGACATCAGTTTTTCGTTGTGCGTTTCGGGAGAGAAGCGCACTTACCCAATTCGAGTTTCGTCTGAAACGCAGACGAAGTTTGCGTCATTCGCTGTTGCCAGTGAACGTTTTTGGTCTTATCGCGCATCTCCGCACGCATGATGTTCTTTATGGTTCGCGCAATCATTTCCCTAATTAATGAGAACAGATTATTAACATCAGCACGTAAAGCCAACACACCAAACACAAAAACGCTTCATTTTCCACGAAAAAAGATAAAGAAAGAAAGAAAGAAAGACGAACCGAAGAAGGAAATGACGAAGTCGCGGATTGCGACAATGTTTGCGAACGATTCCTAAGTAACGATTATTGATTCCTGCGTGGAAATAGAGAGTCAGTCGCTCTGTTTTGGGGTATTCCAAAAATTCACCTTCTCTGTGCAACAGCACGCTCAGTTTGGAAATCAGCACGCGTTCGTCTTCCTCGAGGAAGTGTCGATCCAGCCAATTAGAGAAGCTAACCAAATCAAGATGAGAAGATCGGTTGCATGTTAACCAGAGTGGGAGTGACAGTATACCCTGGGATGACCGTGCCGAGAAGGTGATTGGTGGCCTCTCGAATCTCAACGTTGTCCGTCGCATTGCTCTTCTTCCCAAACACGGAAAACGCGTCGCTGGATTGGAAGACGCATACCGATCAGTAAAAATTGACGGAGTTTCCTAACCTTTCCTCTTAAGAAATATTTAGGGAAATAAACCTGGAAAGCGGCTTTGGGTATTTGAATACGAATTCAGGCCGCAGGAGTTGATAAAGGAAGCCTCGCGGGTGCTGTTGGACGTTTGGCGTGGCCGGAGGGAAGGTTCGCGCAAAATCTGTCGACACAACACTAAGAAGAAATTTCTGGGATATTTATGTGATGTCTACCCGCCTACCTAGCACATAGAAGCGATTGTCTCGCCCTAAATGGCCTTCGATGTCCGTCGGCGCGAAGAGGAATGCTGAGCCTCTCTTGCCCGCGAGATGACCTTCATTTTTTTAATATATATATATTATTTGTTTTTATTTGTTTTTGGTGGTTGTGATGAATGTCATTTGTTTGTGAGTTTAAGAAAAAGAGAATAAAGAGTTCTACCTTTGATATTCATTTGGCGGCCGGCCTTTTCCATGAGCTTGCTGAGGACCTTGTTGTCGTTTTTGACTGTCGATCCCATATCGCAGCTTCCGTACACTAGCGTGTCGTGCGAAATCGGTAGAATCGATGAGGCAACCAATCGGAATCCGCTGTGCGATTCCCAACACATGTCAACCAAACTTCCAAACAAACAAACAAACAAACAAACAAACAAACAAACAAACAAACAAACAAACAAA
Source organism: Acanthamoeba culbertsoni (assembly GCA_000826265.1). Lineage (NCBI taxonomy): Eukaryota > Discosea > Longamoebia > Acanthamoebidae > Acanthamoeba > Acanthamoeba culbertsoni. The sequence goes on from CDFF01071757.1 coordinate 40,219, forward strand.
CAAACAAACAAACAAACAAACAAACAAACAAACAAACAGAGATTGATGCCTATAGGCAACGCAGTCGTCGTACCGATAGTCGATGAGCGCCATGAGCGGGAAATGGAGGCCGCGCACGGCGCAGGAGAAGTAGCGTGCGAGGCCCTTGAGTTCGTGCGAGGCCACCTTGGCGCTGTACTCGTCGCCGCCGTAGAGTCCCTCCCAGTCCATCGCGAACTTGAAGAGGATGCCGCGGTGGATGTACTTCTCGCCGCCCGCCACGCCGCCGATGTTGATGGGCTTGATGGTCTTCTGCTTGTAGGGCAGGAACACCTCCGAGATGATGATCTTGCCATACATCTTGGCCGCCGCCACGAAGTCCTTGGCCAGCGTACACAACTTGTCCGCTTGTTGGCCCCTTGTTTTTTTTTATTATTTTATTTTATTTTATTTTATTTTATTTTATTTTTGTTAATAGGGTGAATAAGAAAATTATATATAATTAGGAACAGTAATAAATCATACCGATTCACGAGTGCTGATTTTCCGGACTCGATTTCGCTCTCCGTTTTGGAGATCGAGAACGAGTCTTTGTGGAGTAAAGCAAACCAAGGACGTTAGACTGGGGTAAAGCATGTATGGAATGCAAAGCGTCATTACCAAGGATGTCTTGGAATTCCTTGTTCCAGTTGCGCTCGGCGCCGCGGTCCTCCTCCACGCACAGCCGGGCCTCGACGCTCCGCACGGCGCTTTCGAGCCACTCGATCTGATGCCTCCTATTGTCCTGCGCGATGGCCGCAGACGCCGCCGAGGCGCAGCCATCAGTGCTGCCGGAATCGCTGCTGCGCAGGAGGAAAAGGCCGCTGCCGCTGCTGCTCACGCTCTGGTTCTCCAGCTTGAGCTGCGTGAGCAGATGCCTCGTGGCCTGCACCAGCGACAGCGCGCTGAAGAGAGCAGCAGACAAGGGGGGATCAGTTAGCTCTGGAGTGTGCAAGAGAACGAAGAAGGAGAAGGAGAAGAAGAAGAAGAGCGTCATTGTATCGAAGGAAGGGCAAGTACCTGGATTGGAGGACGTCGAGGACGGAGCGCTGGGTGATGGTCCGCTTGAGAAAGTCGTTGGCGCGCTTGAGTTCAGTGGCGGAGAGGCGCAGCTGCTGGCGCGCCTTGGCGAAGGCGCTGATGGCCCCGCGACACGACAGCTGCAGGGGCGACCTGGCCAGCGGGGACGAGGAGGTAGAAGAGGATGAAGAGGTGCGGAGGAGCATCCCGCGGTAGATGGCCGCTAGTTCTTCCGTCGACAGCAGCGACGCCAGATATTCGCAGCTCAACTAGCGAGTGAAAGAGGCCGCCAGGAGAAGAGGAACGGGGATTAAGAAAAGCGAACGCGAGAAAAATGAAACGAAGGGGGGGACCTGGAAGAGCGAATCGTTGGCACGGACGGCGAGCTCTGCGGATGTGTACACAGTTCCAATGAAGGGCATCGTGCTCCTGCATTGGAAGGGTTACTCACGTTACATTGTAACTGTTCTATGACGATTGTCGGCCGACTCTTAACGAACCCGATATCGTTGTATAGTCGGAAGTTGGCTCGCCTGGCGATGCGCATTGCGCGTAAAAGACGCGGGAGGAGATTTCTGGTGAAAGCATTGGTAAGGAAGGCCTGAGAATGAATGTAAGGCTGGAAATAAATTGGATTACTTCTGACAGGCTTCGCTGAACGAATCCTTGCTCTTGAAGTCGTCTTTCTTCATGCCCTCAAATCTCTGTGTTTTTTTTCGGGATGTGAGTCGATGGGAACCTCAGAGAACAACCACGAGCGAGAGAAATGAACTGTCGTTCACCTGCAGCTTGACTCGCAGCTGGAAAATGGACTGAAGCAGCGCCAGGTGCGTGGCCGCTATCGGCAGCAGAGTGCGGCAGCGTGTGATCATGTCCTGTCGGGCGGAAAAGGGAACAACAGAGAGCCAACGATTTAGTCTACAAGTATGCAAAGAATGAGCTGCGTCTCGTGGTTGGCCGCACGTTAAGGTAGCGGTCGCTCTTCTTGCCCATGTCGAGCATCTTCTTGCGCGACTGCTCGGGGAAGCGCATGGCCGATGACAGTGTGAGCCTCTGCGATCGCGCGCCGGACTGCAATGGGGAGGCCTTGCCCGAAGAGAACGACGGCCGCTGTGAGACAGGCGCACCGAAGGACTTGCCCCCGGAAGAGGAGGAGGCAGGGGCGGACGGCAATAGTCGATCGCTGGCCGAGGGCATCGGCGCAAGCACATCGTAGGCCAGCTTGGCCGCGTTGATGGGCGACTCAGGCGGAGTGGTGTTGTAGACCATCACTGGCGACGAATCGGGTTGCACCGGCGGAGATTTGGGCGACCTATCGGGATTCTCCGCTGTTGCTGCTGCTGCCTCTTTGTCGCCGCTCATGGCGAGCAGGGCCAGGCGGAACTGCTCTTCCTCCTCCTCGGCCACCTCTCTTGCGCGCCGATAGTCGGAGTCCTGAATGCCGCCGATCGTCTCGGCCGAGACGCGGTCCGCTTTCGGCGCGCCTCCAGAAGATGATGATGATGATGATGATGATGATGATGATGATGATGATGATGATGATGATGATGATGATGATGATGATGATGCGGGTCGTGCCCCGCTGCATTCCGCGTAGTAATCGCTGCTCTCGGTCTCCGTTTCGGTCTCGCTTTCGCTTTCGCTTTCGCTCTCTTCGTCGTCATCCGCGCCGTCGGTGTAGTAAAGGCTGTCCCTGAGCTGTGCCTTCTTGCTCTTCTTCTCGGCGCGCAGGAAGCCGACGGCCTCCGCCACGTCTTCCAGGTAGTTGTCCTCCTCTTCCTTCTTCTTGCTCGCGCTCATGCTCTGCCGCAAGCCGCTCCCCTTCTTGACCTCTGCCGACTTCTTCTTGGCCCTCTTCTCACCGCCACCGCCGCCAGTCGCGTTCAAGCAATGATCCGCCGCCGTGGGCAAGGACGAGGCCGCGGAGGTCTGCGCCGCAGGCTCTGTCTCGAGCAGCTGCGCCATCAGCAGCTGCTCCTCATCGAACGGATCGATGGCGTCGATAGGGATCGGCGCGGCCGTGACTACCGTATCGACACGATTCTCCTGCCCGAGTTCGATGTAGTCGTCCTTCACATCTCCATCCTCGTGCCTCGTCATGGGCGACTTGCCCTTCCTGTCGCCCTCCTCGGCTTTGTCATATCCATTGTAGTCGTCATCCGCCATGTCTCCGTCTCCGTCGTCGTACTGGTAGTGCCTGCTCTTGTCCCGCGTGGGGCTGGACGGACCGGCGGCCTCCACGATGGTATAGCCCTGCTGCCGCTGCGCCTGCTCCTTCTCGTAGGCATCGCCGGGGTAGGACGCTTCGCGCCGTGAGGAGCGCGGATGGACCATCGTGCGCTTCAACGAATGGCCAGCGGAGGCGGAGGACGGAGTCACCATCTCGTAGACGTCCATCCCCACAGGCTCGATGTGCGCGATGCGCGACTCGGCGTTGGCCTGCGTGGACGCGACCATCTCGTAATTGGACGCTTCCTGAGCGACCCCGCTGGCGGTCACCGGCGACGGTCCGGCGGTGACGGAGGGCGTGCGCTGGTGCTGCGAGATAGAGGGCAAGCCGGCCTCCTCCTCATAGTACTCGTGCTGCTTGCGCCCGCGGTCCTCGAAGTCGGTCACATCGTCCGTGGGGTCCGTCGACGAGTCCTCCACGTCGTCCTCTTCGCTGTAGAGCTCGTCCTCCCACCGGTCTAGCGCGCAGTAGAACTCGGTCTGCTCGATCATGGCGATCTCCTGCGGGATGATTTCCTCCTCCTCGCGCCGGCGCCGCTCCTCGTCCGCGCGCCGCTTGGCCTCCTGTTCGCGCTCGCGACGCTCGATCTCCTCGCGCATGCTTCGCCGAATGGCTTCGGCGCTCGTCCTGGGGAACACGCCGTGAGCCGCGCCCTCGACTTTGTCGACACCGTACTCGTCTTCGTCCTCATATCTGTCGACAACCGGCGAATTGTCGCTGCGGCTCAGCTTCTTGATGCTCAGCTTGTCCACGGCCACGAACCCGCCTTCGGGCTTCTCGTCTTCGCCCCCGCTCGAGCTCTCCTCATCGGCCTCCGGCACCCAGAAGTCGTCGTTGTCCTGCTGCTGCTGCTGCTGTCGCTCCTCGTTCGTCGTCTCCTTCTTGAGGGATCGCTTCCCTCCCGCTGCGCTGCCCTTGTCCCGGGCCTCACCCTTGCCCTTGTCCTTCCCGTCGTGCATGGACGCGCCGCCCATCGGCTTGCACGCCTGCTCGTCCTGCCAACCGACGCGCTCCTCCGTCTCCGTGAGCGCGTGAGGAGAGCGGACCGTGTAACTACACCCATCGAGGTGCGGATAAGACATCACAATTGATTAAAATTTTATTTAAAATTCATTATTTAATTTTTTGTTATTTTTTTGTTGGTCAAACTACTAGTAGTTAAAGGCGCAGTGCACCCAATATATCATATGGATTATAGCTTATTTATAACATAGAATGCCGTACCAGGCTTCGCATATTGTGGCAGCGGGAAGGTTTTTGAAGGTGCATGAAGAACAGTACCACCACTGCAGCGGCTGGCCCACTGGCCCAGAAAATACTGGATATGAAAGAGTATAGATATATATATAATTAATTACTATTATTGATGGATTTGAAAATTTAATAAAGTGACGCCCAAAAAGGTAGCGAACGCGTGCCGGAAGGAGGTGTGGGAAATGGAGCCGTTATGTTGATGACCCGAATGCGCAAACTATCACACATCTCACAGCGTGCAAGCGTGGCGTCGTTCCAGTATGTGCATGCCGTACAGGCCCATCCTACCGATAACACCAGCATTAATTGAAATAAACTTTAATTACTAATTATTATTATTATTATTATTATTATTATTATTATTATTATTATTATTATTATTAGTGCTCCCGGGATAATATAATCCCTAATAACAATAATAATTATAATTATAATAGATAAAAAATAGAGTATACCATTAGGAGCGGGGTCGGCGTTGAACGATGCCGGCGGAGTGCTCGGCTCTGACTCGTCTGCTGTGCTCGCTTTGAGCTTCTTCTTGTCCTCTTTCGCCTTTTTCTTCTTTTCGCTCTTTGACTTTTTCTTGGCCTCCTTCTCCTCTCTCTTCTTGTTCCTCTTTTCTTCCTTCTCCTTCTCTTTTTCGGCTTTGCTTTCTTTTTTGGTGGGTGTGTTCTATACAAGAAAGTCAGGTCGAAGTTATGTTACGTGAATAAGTAGAAGGAGAGAATTGTACAAAAGGTGGGACGGGTTGCGAGGCGGTCCGCTGCCTGTGGGGTTGGGGCAAGTCGGAAAAAGAAGCAGATGTATTTGGTGCTCCCCGTTGGGGACCAACGCCCTCAGGGGGCGTATCGGCCGACCTAATCATCCGCTCCTTGGACTCCATTCATAGACTGCTCCCGCCTGGGGATGAAAGACCTGAAGAACCAAAGACTTCGAACCTTCCACACGTTAGGGTCCTAAAACCTGCCTTGTCTCTTGTTATTACGTGCTTTTCTCTGGGGTTTTCGATTTTTTCTAAGCCGTGGGAAAATGTTACCCCCCTTTTTATCCTCAACCGTCACACGCTCTATATGTCAGCCCCGTTCACTGCCATTGCTGTTGAAGTGCGGGAAGGTGTGTCTGTCCTTCGCCTAAATCGCCCTTCACGAAAAAATGCCTTCAATCACGAGATGTACGAAGAGTGCATCCTAGCGCTCACGCAAGCGCAGAAGGACGACAACGTACATGTTGTAGTACGCTTCCCCACCTGGAGTGAACACAAGCTATTCGGAAGCCTCACCCTTCCCATGCGCACTCACCAGCTCTTGACCGGCACGGGCGACTACTTCAGTAGCGGCAACGACTTGTCTAATTTCCTCCGTGCCGACCCTTCGAACATCACTCAGAGCCTCGACAAGGCCAAAGGTATGATCATCGCATACCATGTTTCCTTGGATAACAATACTTACTCCCGTATCTGATCGTGCAGATATCCTCACCCGGTTTGTGCAAACCTTCATTCACTTCCCCAAGCCCATCGTTGCTGCCGTAAATGGCCCTGCCGTTGGTTTGCTCCTCCCTCCCTCCCTCCCTCTATCTCTCTGCTCTCTCTGCTCTTTCTCTTCTCTCTATCAAAACCAGCCACCATCTTGGTATATTCTTGTCGTTGCAGCTTCACCTTACTGATTTTATGATCAATGACCAGGTATTGCGGCCACGCTGCTCGGCCACTGCGATCTTGTCTATGGCTCGGAAACGTAGCGTCCTTTACTACCAAAATAAAACAAACAAACAAAATAAAAATAAATTAATAAAAAATCAACAACACAAAAAATAATAAAAAAAACTGTTATAGGAGTTTTTAAGATTAATCAGGGTGTTAGATGCACTTTCCATACACCATTCATGCAGTTGGCGCAGAGCCCTGAGGCCTGTTCGTCTCTCATCTTCCCGGAGTCCATGGGCTCACTAAAGGTTTGACCTTTATTTTGCGGCCAAGGATAAATCAAATATTGTCGTCTAATCCTTGTTCATTTAATTTTTTTTTTGTTGAAAAAAAAAAAAAGGCCAACGAGATGCTTCTACTGGGCAAGAAGTTCACCGCACATGAGGCGCTCAAAGCCAATTTGCTCAATGACGTGTTCGCCGAAAAGGATGACACATTTTTTCAAAAGGTAAGCTCGGCATGTCACTACTAATTTGGAAGATGGCCCGACAAGGCGGATCAGGGTAACGAACCAGCTCGCGTGTCCAGGTGTTCGCTATCGCGAGGCAGATTGCGTCCTATCCTCCCCAAGCCGTGCAGCTATCCAAGAGGGTATGCATGGATATTGCTTATCGGTGATGGCTTCCAATATATATTGTCTCTTTGTTAGTTGATTCGCAACGGTCGCCGGCTGGCGTTGCTGGACACGGTGAACAGAGAAGAAGTTGAGCTGCTTGGAGAGCGGTACCTTCTTCTCGTAATTTTGTTGGTCGTTGACTTCTTGGTGTTAACGGCGACAATAGATGGGCGTCGGCCGAATGCATGCAAGCAGTAATGGCCTTTATGTCTCGCAGACAAAAGGCCGCACTTTGAGCCACCCCTCTTCTGCTGGACGCAAGCAGAACCGGGTTCCCGGTTTTCTTTGATTCGTGATATTGTTGGCCTCCTCCTCCAAAGTGACGGGGACAGAAAAGAATGCATGTTTGTCAAATGTGTCTTGAGATATGTGCCTCACCTACACCACCAATGGCAGCAGCGACCTTTGATCCGCAATACGGACACAACAGCATCAAAGCACATGCCAGCTCTTGTGTGTATTAGAACTGTTTCCGGGGCCGATTGGTTGTCAACGACGAAGGCAGGAGCCTGACTCACTTTGCTCTTGCCATCTTCGGGCCCGTATTCCAGGCGACAAATGGCGTGTCGTGCGGCCGAAATTAATGTTGCTCCGAGTCCAGCAATATGGCAAGAAAGGACGAGTAAGAAAAGGAGGAACAAGCCGAAGACGAAGAAGACGTGGAGCCAAGGACACGAATCGTATTGGGGAAAGTTCTTCACGTGAATGCTCCAAAGGCGAATTTCGCAAAGGAGCAGCCAGAGGGGCAGACCTGGCGCGTCTCGCCATGCTGTCAACCGGGCAATCCACAGGCTGTCAGTCTACGAATTGCCTCCTGCGAGCGACAAAGACCCGCTTCAGTTTAAAATCGTACGAATTTTCCTCAATCATTAATTTAGTTGGCTTGTTTGTGATTTATTATCTTGGCTTGCTTATGTGTCCCAACGAATGAAAGGACCGTTGAGTTATATTTATCTGCTCCTGCCATTCAGTCTGCGCAGCGAAAACCTATCATTTCCTCTTTTTTTCCCTCATTTTGCTCACTTTTTGCGGCAGTTGGTTGTCGGCGCAGCCGAAACAGACAAGTCGCAACTCTTGCTTCGCTATGTGCAACCAACCGCCGCGGTAGTATCGGCTGCCACGGATGCCACTTCCCCTCGCACAGCAGACCACCTTGGTACGCCCGTTGACACAGTACACGTTTTTTTTTTTCTTTCTTTCTGGCTGGGACGCGTAACACACATCGAAATGTAATAATGCAACAGTTCTATAGACATTGAAATTTGTCTTTCATCCTTTGTGTGTTAACGAAAGTCGCCAATATACATACCTAACTTATAATGTCGGCCGTTTATATCGTGCTTCAGATGTGTACTGCAGCTGGCGCAAACGACTCACCATAGAGGGCGTGGATTTCCTTCTCGATCTCCGCGACATTCCCAGTGGAGACGTCGCCTCCTCTACTTGCGTTGATCTGGTTCGCGATATTTATGCAATATTTACACTGGTATCCCCATTAATCTTCAACAACAACAACAAAAAAAAAAGGATATAAAAGAAGCAGACGGAGTGATGATCATGTACAGCGTCGATTCCGAGCCGTCACTTAAGGAGGCGATCCAAGTGAAGGGCTACGTGACGCGGAAGCGGCTCGAGCGCGAAAAGGATCAGGTCGAGGGGAACTCGGCCATTCCGCTCATCCTCATCGGCGTGGACCACGGCAAGAAGCCCCGCGCAATTCCCTGGGAAGACGGTACATCATGATGATACTTCCTCTCCCCCCTTTTGTGTCGTTACAATGTAACGTTCGCATGGACGACTAAAATGATAAAGGAGTCCAAGAAGCTGACCAACGACCTGTCTGATGCAGGCAAGGAGGTGGCACTCAGCTGGCAATGTCCCTTTGCGGAGATGACAACGGAACAGGCAAAGATCAGCCGTTGCTTTGAGGAGCTGGTCAAGGAAATCTACCGGTAAGTTCTGTGTTTACTGCAGTAATGAGTTAATATCATGATAATTATTTCTAGACCATTTATTAACCAAGCCCAATTATGGTTTCAGTTACAAGTTCACGCCGGCCGGCCAACCAGTGCTCACGCCCTCCATGAAAGAAGCCAAGAAGGCTGCGTTCAGGTACATCTATTAGATTCTAGACATATTTATATATTTATGTGTATTTATATTTATTTTAAGGTACACACGAGCCGATGCGCCGGACTTGCAATTTGTACAGGGAGGAGAGGAGGACGTGCAACCACGTATCAGGGCGGCCTCGCTTGAGCGATTGGTCGAGAGATTAACCTATGAGAAGTACCCCTGTACGTCTCTTTTTTTCCTTTTTAAAAATTTGAAGTATGTCATAGGAATAACGCATCAAATATTTGACATTCTATCGATATCAACACTTGTGTAGACCCTACCCTGTCGCGTACCTTTCTGCTTATGTATCGAAACTACACGACGGGTCAGAAGTTGATGAGCCTTCTCATCGAGCGCTTCACGCTGCCCATCCCTGGGGGTAGCCCGCTCGTGCAGGAGGAATGGAAGCAGCGCGTCCAAACCCCCATCCGACTCAGGTATGCCAGTTATATTCATTAGGGAGGGTAGGGGAACGAGTGGCCCGCCATAACCGGTCTTTAATTTGAACTATGTTCTTCTTCTTCTTCTTCCCATCTCTGGCCTGTTGCATTGCAGGGTCTATAATTTGCTTAAGCTGTGGATCGCCAAGCATTTCGACGACTTTGAGCAGGACCCGGAGCTCACTGAAATGCTGTTCCGCTTCATCGTACTCGGACCTCCCGCTGTTACATACATCCATGAGTACATGAGTGCTCACTCGTTCCTTTTCTTTTCTTTTCTTTTTCTCTTCGTTTCTTTTCTTTTTCTGTGGTCTCTCTGCAGGAGGGACCGATGAAGGCTTACAACCTCACCTGCGCCAATCAGCTCGTGAGCCTCCTCGCCGAAATGGTATGAATACTGACTCGCACCTTCCTCCGTTTTTGGCGCGGACGAGTTTGTAAACCACTTTACTCATGATTCTCTTCATCTGCTTGCTTTGGCCCATTTGGTTGAACACGCACAGAAAGTGAAAAAGGACAAGAAGAGGAAATCGCTCCCGGTGATGTTCGACAAGGAAGCCCCCAAACCCAAGATATCGCGCAAGGTCGCGGAGGGCAACTTTGCATTCAAGGATCTCAACCCGGTCGAGGTGCGTCTCCTGATCGTGCTGCTGCATTGTAACGCGAACTAGCTAAATTGCGATACGCCGGACTGGACTAATCGATTGGCCACTCTCTCTCTCTCTCGACCAATAGCTGGCGAGGCAGCTCACCCTGGTGGACTTTCGGTACTTCAAGCGGCTTACCCCCTATGAGTTTATCATCTGGAACAAGCTTAAGAAGCACGAGAAGCCCGAGCGCGCTCCCAACATCTACGCCGCCATCCAGAAATTCAACTCGGTATGCTTCCCCTCCACCTCTCAGCAACGAGCAGAACCGTGGCCAGGTTTTGGGGTTGCATTGTAACCTTAACGCCGCTGCAGCTCAACTGTCTGGTCAAATCCGAAGTGGTCATGGGCGACAAACCAAAGTCGCGTGCGCTGGCCATCTCCCGCTGGATTCAGACGGCCCAGGGCTGTCTGGAGCTCAACAACTTCAACGCGGTGATGATGATCGTGAGCGCGCTCGATGACTGCGCCGTTCACCGACTCAAGCAGACGTGGAAGGTACGTGAATCGACTACAGTAGCTCAGCCCCGACACTAGAATAACGGAAATTCTTGAGAACGTGCTCATGCCTTACATTCCGTCGCGCAGGTGGTCCCGCGTAAGCTGCTGAAGCTGTTCCAGGAATTTAAGAGGCTGACCGAGGCCCGCTGCTCGTTTCACAACATGCGTCAGGCGCAGAAGGCGGCCATCTCTCCGCTTCTGCCCTACCTCGGCATGTTCCTCACCGACCTGGCCTACGTGCACGACGGCAACCCTGACTACATCAACTCGCTGATCAATGTGGACAAGATGGACCAAATGGTCGGCGTCGTCCGCGAGATTCAGCTCTGCTTCCAAACGCCCTACTGCCTTGAAGAGGTCCCTCACATTCAGGCATGTTTGCCCCTTCCATGAATGGATTCTATTTTCGTTCCACCAAATGAATAAAGACTGTACGAACCAGTCGCACTAACGAACTGCTATTGGGTGCGCGAAAAAAATTCTCAGGCGTATCTCCAGCGAGAGTCGCCCTATGACGAGCAGGAGCTTTATCGTCTCTCCTGCGAGAAGGAGCCCGCCGCCTCCGCCGCCGCCTCCGCCACATCCGCCAGCACCGCCCCTTCCTCTTCCTTGGGCGCCAAGTTCGGCGCCTTCTTCTCGTCCTCGCCCGCCCCATCTCAGCCCATCGGCATCTCCTCCTCCCACTCCGCCGCCGCCGCCGCGTCTCCCTCGGGCGCCCAGTCGTCCTCCCTTCCGAGCGCTTCCCTCGCCAGCTCCGTGTCGACATCGGCCCTGCCGTCCACGTCGACCCCGGTTGTGACCAAGCCTTGGTTCTACACGCTACAGCATCCCACCTCCAATCAGGCCGTGGCATCGACGCCGGCGGAACGCCCATCCTCTCCCTCTCCCGGCGGTGACGCCCCTTCAACCCCGCGGGATCTCTCGGGGCCGGCGTCGCCCAGCGGCGCGCCTGCTGTCCCCAAACGCTCGGGTTCGGTCCGACGTCCCAACCCGAACGTGCGCGGGCCGGATGAGAGACGCCCCTCCGTGTCCGGACCGCCGCAGACGGGCCTGCCGCCTCTTCCTCCCGCGGCCATGCTGCAGGGCGACCGCCGACAATCGCTCAGTTTCCCGCCCAGCAGCGCGCTGCCGGTCGTACCCGCGGCGCAAACGACGTCGACTGCGGCTATGGTGTCGACATCCACGCCCTCGTCTACGTCTACGCCACCGACGCCGTCGCCGTCGACGCCGTCGTCATTGCCCTCTTCCGCATCGCGGCCGCTGTCGTCGACTTCGCTGGTTTCCGCCGTGTCGGCATCGCCCGCCGCATTGCTGCCGCTGATCGACTCCATCGAGAAGCGGGCGACGGAGATGGAGGGCGCGGGCATAGACGCGGCCACGGTGCGGGGTTGGCTCGACGAGATGCAGAAGAAGGACCCGAGCCAGGTGTTCGGCGAATTCAACGAATTTAAGAAGGCGTTCCTGCGCAGCCGCGCCATCGAGACCCTCGCCCGCGCCCTGCTCAAGCAGCCCACTTCGTTGCCTGGTACGTTGCCTTTGCTACCAGTTACACATATACGCACGTAACCCTAAGTCGTCCTCTCTGTTTTTATATATATATATATATATACATATATGAAACAACCAAGGCGCGGACGAAGTGGACAGCGCGGTATTGCAGCTTCTGTCGCGCACGCTGATCGGAGGCCCCAAGTTCCAAAAGGAGCTGTTCGAGGGCCTCCGCGCGCTGTCGCCCTCGCCAGCCAATGAGCCGCTGCCCTTGGAGACGATCGGCCAGGTGGCCAACCTGCTTACCTATTTCAAGGCCGTCCCGCTGGACGAGAAGCTGCTGGCCGACCTCCAGGAGCTCAACAAGAAATCGGCCGAGATCATCTTCCTGCTGCAGAAGATCGAGGACACCGAGGGCGCGCACAGCGTCACGATCAACGAGGAGAAGATCGAAATCACGCGCGTACTGATGGAGCTGGGGCAGGTGACGCTCAAGGTCATCGACAGCCTGCACTCGGTGGACGACCTCGGGAGCCGGAAGAGCCTCCAGGCCGAGGACGAGCGCGCGCTGGGCGAACTCACCGCGCGCGTCCTGTCTTCTCCGCCGTCTGCCACGGACGCCAGGCTCCGAGGCCTCGTGGAGAAGGTCAGAGCCGAGGGCAGGAAGCTGCGAGCGCAGGACGCGGTCTCCACGCGCGGCGCGCTGCTTGCCACGGCCAATGACCAGCTGGACACGATCGAGCTCCACTTCCAGAAGCTGCTCGACCAGATGTCATTGCTCACGCGCAGGTATGCGAAGAACGCTGTTTGGAATTTGTTTTTTTTTTTTTTT
>CDFF01071757.1:57350-68786 GCA_000826265.1 Acanthamoeba culbertsoni
CCCCCCAATTTAATTATCTCCACATGTAAGAAAATTGTTTTCTCTCTGCCTTTGTGCAAGTGCGCTTGAGCGAACTCATCCCGGGATTTTGAACAGAACAATTACTAGGCGGATTTTCTCAAGACAAGAAATCGCTGGAAAAAAACAAACAATCACCCAGCACGGATGGAGGCTGAAAGCAAACCCGTCGTGCAGCACATTGCCGCGAGCTTGGTGGGCCTTGCAGTGGGTGATGCACTTGGAGCTCCAGTAGAGGGCAGAAGTGGAGACGAAGTGCAAGTTATAATGGCTGGTGACGATAGCCACGACAACCCTTGCTCTGCTGGAAGACCTGCTTTGGCAGTCGACCACTGGGATGAACGCTGGCTCAATTTAGTGGGTAATGCTTCTACAGCTGCCAATCAGGAAACTTGTGGATGGGACTATCGTCCCAATGTATACGGTGTTCGTGGCATATACACCGACGACACCCAGTACTGTTTGTGTGGCCTACAGGCGATCTTTGAAACAGGTCACTTTGACCCACGGCGCACAACCCAAGGTGTCAATGGCTCTAGCTCTCGGCCCAAAGCACCCACCTAACCGTCTTCTTACCCCCTCTCCCGAACAGTGTTTAGAAGCCTCCGTAAGTGTAAAGGGGCTGTGACCGGCAACAGCTTTGGGCTGTTCCGCGGGACAGGCCAATCAGGCAGGTCTGAAACATTAATGGTTGGTCTCATTGAATAGTTATAGTTATTGTTTTGCGTGGACAGAAAAGCCATCACGCGCATGGTCAACGGTGAGGATTGGCGCACTACGGGCCAATTCTCTGCAGGTTCCTTGAACCTACGACTGGCTTTGTCGAGCGATACCTAACAGAGAGAATTTAGGAAATGGCGCGGCCATGCGCGTCGGACCGCTCGGAGCCTATTACTACGCAGATATGGACTTGCTACTACATTACACCATTAGATCATGTCTCCTCACGACACGTGACCCAAGGTGAAGTTCTATATTTATATTTATTTTTATTTTTATTTTTATTGTTTTTTCCTTGTGAGCTCTGGGCTATCTCTTATGGCGTTTTCAGAGGCATATCTGCTGGCATTGCAATCGCGGTAGCCTGCGCCTATTTTATTAGAGAAGCGGCGAAGTTAGGTTCAGAAGGCGGACAAAATGAATCTGCTGTTGACGAGAAAGACACGCAAGGCGAAAGCGACAGTGAAAACGAGGAGGAAAGCGAGTTCAACCCCAAGCACTTTATCAACTATGTGGCCAAATACTGCCGGATAGGGGAGGAAGTGATGTTGTCTGATTATGGACCCTATCTGCTGTTCCCTGCCAAGGTTGATTCCAAGAATAGTTCGTCTTCAAGAGCGCCAAGGCGAGGCGGTGGAAAAGGCAAGGTAAAGAAGGGACGACAGCGAGATTCAGAGCGCGGCAAAAGGGCTAAGGGCGAAAGGCGACAGCACCGAGCTACGGAAGACTCGCTGTCTACTCACAAACCTCACGAGAAACGATCGCCAGACCTCTCTTGTATGTCGCTGTAGCTGGGCTAAATGATATTGTGGTTGATGAAGAACGCCACAGGTGTACATCAGTTCTCTGAGGCGGTTAAGCAGCTCTCGAGTCTTGTGAACAGGAGTTTGAGCCGTGCCGGAGATGACATTGTGAAGAGGGTACGCCAAGTTTCATTCTACATGCCGATATCCTCTCTGTGCCGTGAGAGCGCAAGCAAGAATGTCAAGTCTCACCAAAATCATCAGGCTCAGCGGCTAAGTGGAAAGAAAGTCACACACCCTTGTCAAGGCTTTGTCTTCTGTTCCGTGTTGATGTCCATTCTATCTGTGGCATCGGCATCCTCGTTTGAGGAAGCCATAATTGCTGCCATGTCCCTGGGTGGCGACTGTGATACGTAAGCTTCACTGCCCACCAGTGATCAACTGCGGCGTCTAACGGAAGACCATACAGTGTGGGGGCCATGGTGGGCACCATGGCTGGAGCCCGGTGGGGTCTAAAGGCTATACCACTCCCCTGGGTATTGGAATCACCAACCTTCTGTTGGGTTGATTAGAAAGAGTGCTGACCCAGGTGGTGTTCAGAGAATAGGAGTGGCCAACACCGACGCTCTGCACTCGAGAGGAATTCATTTAGGGCTGCTTGCAACAGGGAACCTACATGTCCAGCACTGTGGCGAAGAGGAACAGGGCGAAGAAAATAGCGGCACGGAACACAGCGAGGAAGACGAGAGTGAGGACGACGAAAGTGAGGATACAGATCACGAAGACATTTCATTGTGTCTGGAAGAGGACTATGGTCCAACGCCTGTCGAGCCGGTAGCGGTAGGATGCTGTTGTTCTGACCACACCCTAGCGCAGTTGGTTCAAATGGAGTGTGACCCTGTGTGGCTCGAAATGTCTTAATAACAGACTTCGTGATCGTTAACGTGTTGGTCCTTCTGAGAAGAGGAACATGGAAAAACGTAGGCAAGGCACAGCATGACGAGAAGATCGTTTTGGCGATTGCAAACCTCGTGCCATGAGCACGTGGTCACACATACTGGGAGAAAAACAAGAAAGGAGATAGTTGCTTGCACCCCTTCATATAATGTAATGAATAAAAGCCCTAAGGCAAGTGCCTCTCCTATACGAGGTAAGAACTGACATATCTCGGGCGGCGAGATACTTGCTACAGCACGTTCGCAAGTGAAACCGGGAAGACTTCATTGGGATTTGCCAAGGCGGCATCTCCATTCGTGTAGAGGCTACTCGAATAGGATTCGGTTGCTTACGAGGACTTCAGCTAAAGAGGGGCCACGGACCGCGGCATTGTACAACTCTCTCTCTATCCACGCTACAACAAACTCTTGCACCCGAAGGTTTTTGCCTGACTTGCTACACGTGCCTTCAAACCCGTATATGAACACCTCGGCTTCAATGGCAAAGAAGGGGAAGAAGGGTAAAGTTACAGAGATGGACGAAGCCCTCGCAACACAGCTGCGGAGGCACCATGCTTTGGAACTTGAAGAAGTAGAGGAGTTACTCAACACCTCGAAGGACAAGGGCCTCACCCCTGAGGAAGCTGAACGCAGGTTGGAAATCTACGGACCCAACCAGCTGCGGAAGAGCGAAGGCGTCAAGTTCTACATGCTAGTTTTTCACCACTTGTTCAACTTTATGTCATTTGTTCTGTTTGCTGCCTTCATTATGGCCTGCGTTACGCAACAGTGGATTGACGCGGGCGTCATAGCCTTCCTCATCTTTATCAACACAGTTATCGGAGTTTCTCAAGGTTCGCACGTTCATTTGTTGTTGTGCCTTACCCCATCTAAGTTAACCTTCGTATGCCGCAGAATATAAGTCCGAGAAGACAATGGAGGCGTTGAAGAAGATGGCTTCGCCTACTTCGCGCGTGATTAGGGGAACCAGCGGAACACCAGTAGAAATCCCTTCTAGCCATATAGTCCCTGGCGACCTGGTCCTCATCGCACAAGGAGACCGTATTCCTGCTGGTAGAGATCTTCACTATACCCCCTCTCGGAGTTTCACTTTTCCTCGAAGCGATACATATTAACTTCACCTGCCACCACAACAAGAACAGATCTTCGTCTAGTGGAAGTGGTAGACCTTGAGTGCGATGAGGCCTTGCTCACTGGCGAAAGCATTCCGGTGGAGAAGACCATTGATGCTCTGGGAGTTTCCCATGAACACGATGAAGAAGACAAGGCCGAAGGAAAGAAGAAGGAGGGCGATGTACCTCCTGCTCAGGAGGTGCCTCTGGGAGATCGCACCAACGTCGCCTTCATGAGCAGCACCGTTTCCAAGGGCCGAGGAAAGGGCATTGCGGTCCACACTGGACAGCGAACCGAGCTTGGCAAGATTGCCGACTCCATCGCCTCGCAGTCCAAGGACAAGACCAAGCTCGAGGTAACGCCGTCCTCTTTTTCCCGTAATCCGAATGGTGGTACTCAAGGTGTTCCCTCTTCGGACTCTCAGAAGCGCATGAATTGGCTGGGCATCTTTCTCGCTATCGTAGCCGTTATCGCTGTCGGCCTCGTGCTGCTGGGTCTCTGGGCTTACGACACAGAGGATATCTATCCCGAAGGCCTCCAGGTCATTTCGTTTGCTTCGACATGATTTAGGCTGCTCTCTTTTACCTAACCACGTGACTTGATGGTGGTTGCTCAGGTGGGCGTTGCCACGGCAGTGGCCATCATCCCCGAGGCCTTGCTCCCCGTTATTACCCTATGCCTCACCCTCGGTACGTCTATGTACCCGCGTCCCTCCAAATGCAACAGGACCTAATCCTGTCTTCGTCTCCGAAAAGGGGTGCGGCGAATGGCCATAAAGAAGGCGCTGGTACGCAAACTGGCCTCGCTCGAGCAACTCGGCAACGTTTCGGACATCTGCTCGGACAAGACCGGCACGCTCACCCAGGGCAAGATGGTGGCCACCGACATGTGGCTTCCCGCGCACACGACTCAGTACTTTGCCGTCACCGGCAAGGGTACGGCCTGCCCCTCCTTACCCCTCTCCCCCCAATCATACGCATCTTTGGTTCGAAGCTTATGCGCCCTTTGCCCGTAGGGTTCGACCCCACGGAGGGATTCATTGTCCGCAAGGATCGTCGTCCCGAAGATGAAGAGGAAGAGGAAGATGACGAGCTCCTGCAGGAGGAGCGTGAGACTACCAAGCGCACCGAATCCGGCGGCAGCGAGAACGACCTCGAAATGCAGAAAGTCGATGTCTACAACGACGACGTACGTCTTTCTTTGCTTCCAATACCTCACTGTTTTCTGAGTACGGTACCTTTTTTTTTCGCAGGTGGGCAGGCCTGTTACTGACTTCGACGAGTCGATTCGCATGGCGCTGCTGGTGTCGGCCCTGTGCAACAACTCGGGCATCACCCAAAAGGAGCTCGATAAGGAGGAGATGATGGAGAACGTGGATCGCAAGAAGCGCAAGAAGTGGTGGTGGAACCGCCGCAAGGAGAACGAGGAGGAGGCCGTGATCCTCACCCGCGAGCAGGGTAAGCACTTTCTGCACCTCAACGATACCCCTCTTCCTTGCCTTACTCCGTCGCCTCCTCACCCCTGCATGGCATGGATGCAGATGTGGAATGGTTGCCCGTCGGCTCTCCCACTGAGGTGGCGCTTTATGTGATGGCCCGAAAGCTTGGTAACCCTGAACACGGCCTCACGCCCTACAAGGAACGTAGCACCAATTCTGACACGTCTCCCCCTCTCCTCTTTCTACCACAGGTGTTGAGAGAAACGATGAGGAGATCATGCGTGTGTGGGAGAAGCAGGCCGAGTATCCATTCGATTCCACCATCAAGCTCATGAGCGTCGTCATGCTTAACACCGGTGCGCCTCTGCCTTCCGACTCTCCGCCCTCTGCGCAAAGTAGTATAACTCACGAATCTTCCTGATATGCAGAGGAGGACGTGGCCTATGTGTTTTCCAAGGGCGCCCCCGAGAGGCTTCTGCCCAAGTGCACGCGAGTGCTCGGGCCCAACGGTGAGGAGAACATTGACCTCAGCTTCGATGAGGATATCAAGTGAGCCTCTTCTGCCTTCGTTGTGTTTGTTGTTGTTGTGTGGTGGGTGTTGTTGCACGAATCAGCGTGATAACCCGTGACCCTCTTCAATAGGGAAATGAACGAGCTAATGGCTGAAGACGGCCTGCGCGTTCTTGCACTGGCCTACAACCGCCTGCCCGACGGCCTGCCTGCGGGTACGTTCTTCGATACGAGTCTCTCCTGGACAAACGAAGGTGCTGGTAGGGTTCCGAGTGGTTAACGCACCGACAATGCAGGAGTGAAGAGGGACGGAGTGGAGACGGATCTGGTCTTCGTAGGCCTGGTGGGCATCAAAGATCCGCCCAGAGAGGGTGTCGTTGAGTCCGTCGAGACCTGCCGCCAGGCCGGTATCACTGTCCACATGCTCACAGGTACGATTTGTCGCGCAGTCGGTGCTGAGTTTAATTGAAGCACAATATTGAGACACGCTATTAAATTCTCGAATGCGCAGGCGATCATCCTTCGACCTCCACTGCTATCGCGAAGCAGATTGGTATCATTGGTGACGACCAGACGGCCACCGATGCAGTCATGACTTCCACCCAATTCGACGCTTTAACGCCTGAGCAGCTGGCACGTGCACTCGCTTGAACCTTTCCCCCTTTCCCTATCCGCGGTTTCATTTACCACTAGGTTCCCTCTTTAATGTACAGGATGCCGCTGATCGCCTTCCGCTGGTGATTGCCCGATGCAGCCCTGAGAGCAAAGTGAAGATGGTTCAGGCCCTGCATGCCCGGAACAAGATTGTCGCCATGACTGGGTATATATGCGCATTCCTTACGTGCTTTTTATTAATCGAAGGGCTGCGATTGCTCACTTAACCTCTTGCACATCAACACAGAGACGGAGTCAACGACTCGCCCGCTATCTCCGCTGCTGACGTCGGCATCTCGATGGGCATCAGCGGAAGCGACGTTACCAAGGAGGCCTCCGACATCATCCTTACCGACGATGACTTCTCCACCGTAGTAAGGGCCATTGAGGAGGGTCGCCGCATCTTTGCCAATATTCGTCGATTCGTCGTGCATCTGATGGCCGGCAACGTTGCTGAGGGCATCATCCTTGTACTGGGCATCTGCGTGGGCCTCGATCCGCCCCTCAACCCCCTCCAGATCCTGTGGGTCAACTTGGTAACGGGCACTCCGCCCGCCATGGTCCTCTCCGTCCAGCCTGCGTCGCGCGATCTCATGAACAAGCGCACACGCCCTGTCGACGAAGGCCTCTTCACTCCTGGTACGCTGTGCAATGCAGTACCCCTGGGTGGCACTTGGCATGAAGTCTAACGCAACATTGATTCACTTTTCTTAGCCACGATGATGGACATCCTGTTTTACGGTGTGCTGATGGGAGCGCTATCGCTGGGCAGCTTCGTAAGCCAGGTCTACGCCTTCGATTCGAGCCTCAAGGAGGCACAGGCGACTACCTACATCACGCTCACCCTGCTCCTGCTTTGCCATGCGTACAACTGCCGTCGCCTGCGCCGCTCCATGTTCGGCAAGCAAGTCTGGAAGGCCTACGGCTTCCACCTCTCCTTCCTCTTCGGCATTGGTACCAGACGTCTTTTCCCCGTTTCCGCCTGTTTTAAGCAATTTCCTAACTTGCGGACAAACAAATCAGGCTCGGTTTGCTTCACGCTCTATGTGCCCAAGGTGAATGACGTGGTCTTCCACACCACCTCGGCCGGGAGGTGGGCCTGGGTTCTGGGCATCGGCTCGGCTGCCGCGTTTGTGGTTCTGTCAGAGATCTACAAGCTGGTGGTCTACAGGTTCCTGCACCACCTCCTGTGGGTGGCGCGCGGCGGCGAGGCGTACGAGGCCAAGAGAGAGGCCAAGAAGGCTGAGAAGCAGAGGCGGAGGAGGAACCGCCGCCGGTTTGCGCTGCGCAGGAGGGGCAAGAACAAGGACAAGAATAAGGACAAGAAGAAGGACAAGAAGAGCCGCCGATCGGACGACTCGCCGGTGTCGGAGGACGTTGCCACGCACTCTGCCCAGTCCGAGACCTTCTGACTCGCGGCCGAGCAGTGCTGGAGTTGGGAATGCAGTTTTGGCTGGCCCAATGCCGCGCTGCGACGACCCCTCCCTTCTATGCGGTGTAGTGGCGTACCTCATAAACGAATTTCGTGGCGCAAGCCTGGCTCGTTTGCATTTTTTTTTTTTTAAAATACTTTTTCCCTCAACAATACATAAAGGCAGTTCCTGCATTGCTCAGAGCCTCTCCTCGATTCCTTCTGGTTCTGACAGTCTTCTCCCTTTTTCTGAAAGTGTTGAGCAAGTGCCTTTGACGAGGCGATGGGCGCCACACTGGGTGAGCCTCGTGGCTGCCTCCGTCGCGCTATGGTGAGTTGGGATTCACCATGATGATCATTCCAAACCACGATCCTATTCCGGATGGCATCGCTTGAGGAGTCAACCGGTCTGGATCTCGGGGGAGGAGATGGATAGGCGGGAGTTTCTGGAAGCCATCCACCTCAGTCACTGGCAGGAAATAGAGAACCGATTCAGCCCTCGTATTAGGAGTGGGCAGACCCGGATCCGGATCCGACCGGAGAACCTGGCCGAAGGACGCAGTGATATTCCTCTCGTGTAAAGCAGTTAGTTTTGGGTTGCATTCATTTGCTGTCTTTACTTACTCTCCCGAGTTAAATTGTTACTAAACGCAAAAAAAAAACCTACTGCTACAGTCAAGTGTTGTCCTTCGGACATTTTTACTTGTACAAGCGTAGCCCTCATTCCTTTAGCTCACTATTAAGGGCATGTTGAAGAGTCACGAGAAACGAACTTCCCTTATGGGAAGAACTAAACGGAAGGGTCGAGGTGTGGTGCAGTGGTAAACGTGACGGCAACGCACTCAACCGGCCTCAGTCAATCATATGGGAGCCTGAGGTAGGTCCAGACTTGTCCCTTACCACCAACTCCGTGAAATTGGTCCTCCGCAATGCAAATAGCTCCGCGTGGAACGGCTGCAATGCAACAAAGGTTGAGTATGCAATCATGGCTTCCTCACAACTCAACGGACAGTGGTACCTTGAGAAGCTCTTTAACCTCTCCTACGTGTGCCTTCTTCTTTCCCTTCTGTACTATCCCCACCTTCGGTCCAATCCACCCTATGAATATATCCCTGGAATTCCAATCGTGCCATGTCAAGAATGTGAAGCATGAGTGTGTGGGCTGCTTATTTTGTGAGGGCGGTACCGCGAGATCATGGATTTCGAGGGGTCGATGTCCTCATTGGAGGCAACTGGCAAACGCAACAGCGCAAACTGCACCTCGGTGTCCTTCAGATGGCTCGCCAGTTCCTCCACTCCGCCCACCCCCGACGCCTGCAGCTCCAGCGTGGTCGCGTCCTTGTAGCCCACCACGAGCCTGCAGAAAATCAACCGATTGGTCGGGATTCCTATCATCCAAGTCCCGACTGGTTTTTTTTTTTTGCGATAAGTTCCTCTCTGCTCTCTCGTACCAGCCCGCATAGGAGTCCGTGTGGAAGATCTCCTCGATTGCCTTCTCCAGCTGGTCTTCGTTATGCAGCGTGAGCGTAGACAAGCAAGCCGACCGCTTCTTCACTTCGACGCCCCGCGAGCTTCCGCGCCTCTTGATTGTGAACTTGGACACCGCCGCCGCTGCATTCCCAACCAAACCGAGAGAACATTAAAAAAAAAACCAGGTAGGAGTCCCAAGTCAGAGCGGGGGCTCGTGGGCTCCAGGGGGAGGGGGAGGGGAGAGAAGGGGGCGACGCTTACAGTTGGGCACGCTGCCACTGAGCGACCGGCGCAGGCGGACCGACTTGGACTCGCCGCCGGACGCAGCGGGGCTGTCCACGACGAGGGCGGCCTCCCTGGCTGCGCCGCCGCTGGGACTGCCGCTGAGACTACTGCTACTACTACTACTACTGCTGATGTTGCTGATGTTGCTGCTGGTAGTGGTGGTGCTCATCTCTTCCGGGGACTCTTCGGCCGAGTCACCGAAGGCCTTGAGCGCCATGTCCATCTCCACCTCCATCGGCGCGGGTTGTGGGCCGATTTGCGAGCCGGACGCCGCGGACGGCAGCCCCTGCGCCGTTGTTGTCGGAAGTGAGGAGGAGGACAGCTCAGATGGCGCCGCGGGCGTTGGCGTAGGCGTTGATGTCGACGTCGGCGTCGGCGTTAGTGTTGGTGTTGACGTCGGCGTCGACGTGGTTGTAGAAGGGCCGGACAACGATGTCGCCAGCGACGAGGTGGAAGACGACGTCGTTCGCGGAGATGAGGAAGAAGTGGAAGTCGTGGAGGCAGCGGGGATGGAGACAGAAAGGGGCGACCGTGGCGAAGAGGACTGGGGCTGGTCTACGGGCAGGCTCGACCGGGCGCCGGCGTTGAGAAGGCCGTCCTTGCTACCAACGCGGTCGATGGTGATGGTGTCCTTGCCGCTTGCTCGCCTCCGGGGTGACGTCAGCGCCTTGTCGACCTTGCCGGGCAGTTTGGCCAGCGCGCTGCTGATCGAGAGCGCGGGCTTCTCCTTCTCCCGCTTGGCCTCCTTCTTCTCCTTCTTCTTGGCCTTGTCCTTCTTCTCCTTCCGCTCCTTCTTCAGCAGCAACGGCGACCCGGGCGCCGATTCGCTCGAGGGCGTGTCGGTATCGGAGGAGGACGCGTCCGCTTTGGAGGACGACACGGCCAGCCCGCTCGAGGCGGTCCTCGCGTGATGCCGCTTGCCGCGCGACTCCTTGAGGTTGACCGTGTTGCAGCTGCTCGATATTATGGCGTCCAACGGCATCACATGTTCCGAGCTCGCCGCCTTGACCAGAGCCGGCGGCTGCGCCCTGGCCTTGGCGCCGCTCGACGTCGCCTGGATGTCGGCCGGCGCGTCGTTATTGCTCCATCCGACGCCCTTGACCACCTCGCGCTCGTAAAGGGAGGTGAAGTCCTCGCTGCTGCAGCTGCTGCCCAGAGCGGCTTGCCGCGGCATCTTCTGCTCGGCGGGGGCGGCGACGTCGTCGTCCGTGGCGCCGCCCTCGCCGTCGGTCAGCTCCTCGAGGCCATCGCTGGCGCTCTCGGACTCCAACGTCGGCGGCTCGTTGCCGACAGACGCCCCCGCTACTCCTACGCTCTCCGCGGAGGAGTCAATAGGAGAAGAAGAGGACGAGGACGAGGAGGCGGAGTCGCTTTCGAAGAGCTTGGCGTAGTGCTGGATGAGAAACTCGACGAGCAGGTTGGCAATGCTCATGTCCCGCAGCAGGTCGGCGTCCTCCGACACCGCCGGGTAGGCCAGGTTCGGGCCCAGCAGCGCCCCGAGGCTCGACGGGCTCATCCGGTTGACCGCCGAGTTGGCGGCCACGCGCGCGCACAGCTCCACGACGCGCTTGGCCATCGCAAAGTTGTACGGCGGCAGCGAATGGACCACCTCTCGGAACGCGAGGATCCGCTCCGCGTCTGTATTGTAGTCCCCTGTATCCAAAAAAAAAATTAGAGAAACGTATAAGAAAAGAAACAATCGTGTGTAATGTAAAGAATGAGGCGGGCTTTCTAATGGAAGAGAGCGCACCTGTGATGACTGATACGAACTTCTCCCATAACTCGAACGTGAGCAGGGGTTCGGGCAGCTGGCGCAGCATCTTCTTGAGGATACCGGCCACCGCGTGCGGGTCAAGGTCGTCCTCGAGCTCGATCGGTCGTCCCGAGGCTACAGACCATCATTAATTTAAATAATGGGAAGAAAATGGTGAATGCGCGATTAGTGTTGCTAATAACTAAATAAAATAAAAATAAAATAAAACAATATTTGGAGGTGGTATACCGGTTATAATTAGCTTCGTGATGTGAGTCATCGCGGTCTGGGAAGCCGCTACTCGGAATAGCCCCACCTCGTTCAGCGCTGCCCGCGCATAAATTACACACAAATTCATGTGAGAA
>CDFF01071759.1:0-19262 GCA_000826265.1 Acanthamoeba culbertsoni
GCAGAAAGAAGCCGTAAATAGAGAGAGGGTGTTCTTGTACGTTCTTTCTCGTCCTTACGGCCCAGCCATGTCCTTGGGCTTGCAATCGCGGCGGCAATCGCAGTTCCTCTGCGGATGAAGCTGCCTCCCTTCTCCTTGTCCGGCGACTCCTTCGAGCCGGATCGCGGGATGTTCGGTTCGGAAGTCGCCGATGGCAGGGCCAGCGCTCCCACCGCTCCCGCCCCTGTCGTACGCTTGGTCAGATGGACTTCGCCGCTGCCCGTAGGGGTACCCGCGGGGCTCTTGTCACTCCGCTGCTTGATCGTCTTCGCGCTTTCGCTCTTTCTTTCCTCTTCCTTGGGCTCGGCCGTGGGATTTTCCTCGATGAGCCACTCGGTGGCGCAAAGCAGGTCGCCCAGGGGGATGTTCTTGCGCATGGAGGTGGGCATGAGGGCGACCAGTGTGTTGTGGTCTCGCGCCTCCTCGGGGGATATGTGATGCTTCCGCACCCAGCCCTTTTCGCCGACCTGCACGTCTAGCACCTGCTCGCGGCGGGACGAGGACGAGCCCAGAGAAGTGACGTGGTTATGTGAGGCGCCCGAAGAAGAGCGGCTCGAGTTGAAACTGAACCCGTCGCCCCTGGCCGACTTGGGCATGCGCGCGCTCTTCGACTGCTTGAGCCTCCCACTCGCGCTGCCCGTGCTGCGCTGCAAGGCGGACGAGGACTTGGACGAGCCCAGGACCTTGGGGGAGCGAGGGGAGCTGCCGAGAGCGGCAGAGCGCATGGGCACTTCGTCCGAGTTGGGAGGCTGGTTGAGGGCGTTGAGGCCCAAGGAAGGCACGATGCAGGGCCGCGGGGCCGGGGTGGAGTTGGCCCTGCCCCTCCCCTTCTTCCTGGGTGTCGTGGGGGGTTGCTGGTCGGTGGGGTCAAGCAGGGAGTCCCGGCGAGCCGCTTCTCGCGGGGACATGGCCTGCGAGTTGATGCGGCTTCGGCTGGACTCGTCCAGCCTTCCCAAATCCTTTATCGACACGGCCTCGGAGGTACCTGATAGGCAACCGGGGGAGGAAGCTGGCGACGGGATTGTGGTGCCCCGGGGAGAAGGGCTCGCGGTCGCCGACTTGGGCGACGGGGTAAGCGTGGGGGCTGCCGGGGTTAACGCGGGTGAAGACGACGACTTGGGAGACGAAGATGATGTACGCGCCACATCTTCGTCGCTGTCGGAGCTGTCCGGGCGGGTGACCTTGTTCTTGTCATCGTTCTTTTTGCGCGTGTTACGAAAGGAGAACGAACGGGTGGCCCGCTTCACCACGTTCGACATGTCCCTGGCCAGGCCCTGCTCCGCCTTGTTTGGCTTTTATTATGATAAAAGTTGGCGACTTCATATTCCACACGTTCCATTTCATTTGTTTTCTTCGCGTTCTTAGAGGCAACGCTGTGCTGTGCGCGGTTACACCGTTCCCCGTTCTGGAAAGGGAAGCCGACATCCACATGCTTTTTCAGGCGCCCCTACTGCGCTTCCACTCTTCGATCCTGGCCTTTAGCTCGGTGTCTGCATGGACATGAAGTTTAATCAAGCTTTATGCAGCAAGAGCACACACACACACACACACACAAAGAGAGAGAGAGAGCAGAGGGGGATAATGAAAGGGGCCGCGTACTGGGCTGAAGCATGTCAGCGGTAAGGCGAGCACGGTTGAAAGGGTCGGTGGGGTCGCTGAGAAGATGACGCGTGATCGCCGAGCGATCCATGGTGTTGTTTGACGTGGGCAATATTACAGGATCCTCCATCAACTCGAACGTAATAGGATCTGTTTGGCAAAGCGGTAAGAGGTCATCAACCATTTGTCACTCGATTGAGTCTTCCTTACCCAGGAACTCGTCTGGAATATCGCCCAGCTCTTGCTGCTTCTTCTGCTCCTGGTCATGGAAGGCCGCAGCGTCTTCCACGAAGATTCTGAATCGTTCAATATCCGACTGTGGAGCAGAAAGAAAAAAAAACGCATGAGAGTCGAATGACATAAGGAGGGGCGGAAGGACGGTACGAGAGGGAGGATCATCTGCTCCTTGAGCAGTCCGACAATCCTGCGGAAGGTCTCGGGTTTAAACGAACGACCATCGCGCTGCACGGCTCCCTTGAAGGCATCATACTGAGCAAAGTTGAGGTAGATCTCGATGATCCTCTTGAACCACTCCTTCGGCGTGAAGTTGTACTTGGCCGGGTCCCACACCTGAAGAGGACAAATCACAACGGATACCCTGTTACACTACACTACACTACAGGGGGACAACAACCCCCCCCCTTCTTTAGGGTTGCCACTTTTCGATCGCAAGCGTACCTGTATTTGCTGACACTTGGTGCTGGCCAGCTCGATCACATAGTAATTGAGCATCACTGCGATACGGTCGATCATTTCGGGCCTCAGGAAGGTCTCCGGCGCCTTCTCACTCAGATACCTGCCGAGGCTTCATGTTAGATTCCGGCTCGCAGTGGGACGTGGAATAGTCAACGGGATGGAAAACGCTACAAGAGCAGCAGGACGGTCTCGTTGCTGAGAATGCCGAACGTCGAGGTGTAGCCCTCGTTCTGCGCCAAGGTCTGTTCCCGCTCGGCCCTCGTTTCCTTCATGCCGGCAACCGCCATCATCGTTTGGTGTTACATGATGTTCGGGAAGCGCACTCTTCTCGATCGCGAAAGGATAAGGTACCTCGGGCTGAGCTTCCCAGCGTTCTCTGTCTTGCATCTCCACCTCGATGGTATGAATTTCCTCCAGCTTCAGCAGCACCTCGTCGAGCAGGAACGTAGCGTCGTTGATGAGCATATTCACAAACTGCAGGAACAAGTTCGTATTCCTGACACACACACACACACACAACAGTCAGCACCCACAATAGAATCGTGTGTGTGTGTCTATGTGTGTGTGTGTGTGTGTGTGTGGAAAGAATGCGAGTCGCACTGCGAGGCCGCTTTCATGGCTCCCTCATACTGCGGGAGGGCACGCAGGTACTTGAGCAAGAGGGCAATATGCCGCCTCACGAAGAACTTATCGTAGAACTGCCCGTGTCCTGTACAGGAGCGCGGCGTGGATAAGCCGGCACGGCACGGCACGGCACGGGACCAATGGAGAGAATCAGACAAATCAATGGCGCGGCGGGTACGCACTGCCAGTGGTCTCTATGTCTACGTAGAGCTTGATGAGTGCGGGGGTAAGGTATTTGATCGCTGTCGGGTTCGAGTCGATCTGCTGAAACACGAACGGCAGCTGGACGCTGCACCACGAAAGAGCAGAGAGTGTGATCACGAAACGTTGGCCCGATGCGAACAACGCGTGGAGGGGAGCGGATTTACCTTCGTCCCCCACGCAGCGCGTCTCTATCCGCATCGGGCGAGAACTCATAGAGCACTTCGACAAGCTGCGAGCGCAGATACGGGTTCTGCGATGACGCATGTAATAATGATGGCACAGCGGATGAGTCGTCCAATCGGAGGAGAGTCAGCAATCCAATCGGCAGAATCGGAAAAAAATAATAATTACTAACTCATCCTGGCTGGCGGTACCTTGATATGTTGGTTGCTTCCGAGGAAGAGGACAAGGAAGTCGACGAGCGAGGTGGCCGCGATGGAGGAGGAAACCGCATCGGGACTGAAGCGCAGCACGAAGAGGACGAAGGCGATCATGTCGTCCACCAGGAACTCGGGAAGCGCACAGAACTCCATGCCTGCGGGCGCCAGCGGTAGTCTATACATTGGCCGGCCGCCACAGAGAACTGAGCCATCGCCGATAACAGAACAGTGTATATACGATATGTCGTTATTGTGATTGCGCACCCCTTGCCGTTCGGGTCGACGAGATGGCACAGCCACTTGGACGAGAAGGCATAGAAATTGAGCCCTGCCTGCAGGAGCTGCGGGTCCAACAAATGGGCCTCCATCGCGAGCTTGCCCCTATGTAGGCAAGGTTGATATCGAGAACCGGGTGCAGGGAAGAGAAGAGAAGAGAAGGGGTCCCACGACATGCGTTACCTGTGCATGGCCTCAAACTGCTTCCTCATCCTGTCCAGGTTGGCCTGCATGACGGCTGCCTGGGGAGACTGACCACCGGGGGGGGAGGGCGAGGAGAGCAACGTAAGTAAGGCCTTGGTGACGTCACTCGCACACACACACGTGTGCGCGCGGGGGTGGGGGGCGGGGGGGGGCGCAGGTCGAGAGCGAGGCCTTTACCCGCTGCCATTGCGGTAGGGTGTTCTCCATATCTTGGATCTTCTTGTGCAGTCGGGCCAAGGCCTGGGTGTACTGTGTATACATGGAACAGCTTCTCACCTGCGAGAGACAACAAGAAAAACCTTATGCATTAGTAGTTAATAATCATAATCATATTTAGGGAGAGGCCACATACCAGTCCGACATGAAGACAGTAGTGAGTCATAAAGAAGGCCTCCGTCACGAAGTCAAAGGAAGAAAGATCTAATTTCGCGCCCACATAAACAGAAAGCTGATCAGCTTCCTGACAACTGTCCACTATCATAAAAATAAAAACAAAAAATAAAAATAAAGTCGAGTCGCTGACCTTCACCCTTTCCGGCCCCCGACTTGGCCTTCCCYTTTTTGTCGACACCCTCGTCGCCCACAAGCGGAGGCAGGTCTGCTGCGACCTCGCTCTCGCTCGCCTGCTCGGCTTCATGCGCTTTCCGTCTCTGTTCTACCCATGCGTTGACCTCCTCCAGGGACGCGGAAAGTCTCGTCTCTTGCGAGGCATCGAGACGCTTGGTAAACAAGTAGTAGCTGTTGTTGATGCGCTTGATCTGTTGTTTGGGGAGGGAGGGTGAAGCGGGGAGGTGAGGGGAGAGAAAACGGCATGAGCCTAGACCGAACGGACATGTCGACGCGGTCGCTCATTCGATATCAAAGCAGGGCCAGTGGAACCTTTTCGTCCTTGATGCCGTCGGTGAAAGGCTGGCAAGCTCGAAGCAAGACGCTGCTCAGGTTTATCATGAAGCCCTCCGAGGATACCGAGAAGCGATCCACCTGCAACAAGCGAGGCTCTTTCGTTGGAAGAAGAAGAAGAAAAAGAAAAAGAAAAAGAAAAAGAAAAAGAAAAAGAAAAAGAAAAAGAAGAAGAAGAAAACATATAAGTAGTCTAACGATCTGTCCACAAACCTGCATCTTGGTCCGGCCGCGATTGGCCATGAGCGTGTTGGCAATCCAGTTCAGAGCCGCATCGCGCGTGTCGCCGCACTTGATGAGGTTCATGACAATCTCATGCAGGAAGGCCTGCAAGAGGTTCAGCTGCGTGCGGATGGAGAGGAACGAGCCATGCACGTCCTCGCGAGTCCTCTGAAGCGAGTTCGAGAAGTAGAAGTCGCCCACTGCCGGCTACACAGCCCACAAATATATATATATATATATATATATATTTATATACGATGTTTTAGTCGGGCGCAGTGATAGTTCATAATGCATGAGATCTAGATGGGGGGTACGTTTTCGGGGAAGCTGGTAAAGTGGAAGAAGGGTCCCAGGTAAGAGCGAATCTCAAAGTCTCTTCCATTGCCTCCTCTCACCAGAGGCTGCCAGTTTGGTAAGCGAACGATCTGCACACAAACCGCATATATATATATATATAGTAACAGACAATGACACACAACACACAACAACACACAGTGTGCGTTGGACAAGGCGATAGTGCATGCATGGTGAAAATGAACACTTACCGCCCTAGCGATAGGGGCGGCCTTGGTGAGCAGCGCCAGCGCTCTCAGATGCTCAAGGAAGGAGTCGAGCAGCGTCTTCGGGAACACGGCCTCCCGCAGCCGTGCGAGGATGGGGTCGAGTATCTGCCCATGGTCAGGAACGTAACGGGAAAGAAGGCATCAGCAGGCAGCCGCCCACACACTCACACACTTGCACCAGACGAGAGCAGGCTAGAAAATGACGCACCACAGCGAGTCCCTCGTCCTCGAACTGCTGAGCGAGCTGCTGCAGGAAACCACTGGGAAGCTCGATATCGCTGCCAGAAGGCGCCTCCAGGTAGGGCAGCAGGAGCAACGCCAGGGGTTCTGCAGTGGAGAAAGAAGAGAAAGAGAAGGAGGATGAGGATGAAGAGGACGGACACCCCTCTAGTAACTACGCGGGAGAGACGTGCCGTTAGGCATGTGCTGGATCTGCCAGAGAGGAGTGTTCTGAAGCATAAGGCCAGCATGAGTGATAATGCAGCGAGTCGTGTCTTCCACTGTATCGACCAAGGCATTTGTCTGCTACATTTTTTTTTTTTTTTAAATCAGCAACAAGAAGAAATCCGATTCGTTAAGATGCATGACTTGTCAAGGGGTGGCATGCTTACCTGGCGCAGCTCGTTCCTTGCTCTCGTGTAGGCGTCAAGCAGATACTTCAGGGCTTGTTCCGGCGGAAACTGCTCGAGGACCTCGCCCAGGGCCGAGTCTTACGTGGTCGCACCGAATAACGGAGCAATGTTAGGATATATGCAGACCCTCGCCTAAGCGTACAAACAGTGCACTGGTACCGATGTAGTCGACGGAGAGGAGAAGCTCCACTCCCTCAGCCTGCATTTCGGCGGCTAGTCTCGGCAGATGAAACCTTTGGATTGGCTTCGACGACTGAAACAAGAGGAGTCGCATAAGCGCAAACGGACGCGAAAGCGAGCCATCGCGCAATTGGTTTACCTTCAAGGCGCGGGTGACGTTTTCAGCAGGCACAATAAGGGGCTTGGTGAGGCTCACGTTGAGGATCCTTGATATGGTCATGTTTACACGATGCGTGCGCTTCTGCTCGTCTGTCATCCCAGCTTCCTGCTCTTCTCGCTCTTCTCTCTCTCTACGTTTGGCCAGTTGACGCTCAACCTTCTCCTTGCCTTTGTCCTCCTGTTCAGCGGTGGAAACGGTTGCCTTTGCAGAAGACTCGGCAATGTTGGGTGCTCGTGAGGTACTTCTGGACGACGTCTTCGACAACGAGGATTGCCTTTCCTGTTGCTGCTGGGCTATCCATTGCTCCTTGGCCTGCCGAGCCAACCTCTCTTCTTTGGCCTGGCGCTCTTGCTCTTGTTGCTTGAGGTACTCATCCATCGCTTCCTTGGCCTTTTGGTTCCTCTCCTCTGAGGCAGATGGGGAGGTGCGGTCTACAGGAGCAAAAACAGTATAAGCTCGAGCCATGCAACCATGCAGCGGGGAAGGCGGTGCATACTTTCTAGCTTCTCAAGTCGCTTGCGGCGCACATCCTCAGCAGATTGGGCGGGTGTAGAGCTCGATGTGGCCGACGAAAGGCGGGGACGACTGCTCAGGGAGAAGTGTCTCTGTGAAAGGAGAGTTAAGACTGTTGTTGAATGTAACCAAAAAAAAATGAATTCGGGGAGTGGCCATACACGCGCTATGAGATAAACCACACCAGCAATAATCACTAGCGGGAGGAGTAGGTTTGGCCTGAATAGGCTCTGGTGATCTGAATGGTGATTGCTCCCCGGATCAATGTTGTGGGTTATTTCCTCCAAACGGTCCGCGGCCTCATGGGCGTAGTGGTGCGGATCCATAGCACAGGCTGGTCACTTATCCCGACAAGGGGCTGCCTCAACTCTTATTTTCCCCAATACTTTCATTTGATTTTCATGTCGACGTAATAGTGGCAGTAAATTAATTGTCTCGGTTGCTGCCTGCAAGCCGCTGAAGAAGACCTTTGTAGTATAATAGAAAATCCTTTTAGCCCCCCACCTCTCGGCTATGTCGATGTCCGTTGGAGTCAAACCTGTTTCAGAAGCAGAGCAACGTACGCTCGCTCCCCTCTGTTTAAACGGCTTGCAACCCGGATTATTTTCAACGCCGATTTGTACTGTTTTGTTTGTGCTCTCCTGTAATGCATGGCGCATTGCCGCTGTAGAGCTGCTGGCGCCAATATTGGCACAAAAGAAGGATGAAGCGCAGTGGCTGGGGTGGTGTGCTGAGCTTGTCAAGAAGAAGGCCGAAGAGCGAGTCGTAGTCGTGGGCAAATGGCGAATTTATGTCTTCTCCATGGGAAAGACGCCAAAGGTAAACGCCCGTTGAAATTAAGTCGTAGTCTCTTCAATTGACGTTAATTCGCAATTTAATAGTTGTTACGAGATGCGCACCTGCTTGATTTGAAGGAAATCAAATCAACTGATACAACCACGGTATCTTTCCTGAAGAGTCGCCTTCATCCTCAGTCCTCCCCAATATCCTTTGAAGAAATAGAGCATTTTCTATCCCCTAATAATGTGTTGTTTGTGCTTTGACTCGCAAACAGCTGGTGGAGCTCGTCTTCAAGACGTTCTCCATTCCTCTGGGCAACTGCGCCGCTGACGACTTGATCACCGCCATTCGTCAGTCCTACGAGGATGTCTTCTTCAACATGCCCAGTGCCATCAAGTACAAGATCTCCGTTTCGCCCGAGTCGCGCCTTCGAGACGTTGAAGGCCCAAGTACGCCCACTTGCCTTGTTGTGTTGTTATTGTTGCTGCTACTACCGCTGCTGTAGTTGTTGGCTAACACGCTTGTTGTTTTCCCCACCCATAGCGCAAGCCACGCTGGCCAAGAACTGTGGCGGCTTCTCAGGCACATACCAGGCCCTCTGTGAGTATTACGGCATCCCTGCTCGCGCCGATATTTGCTGGGACATGGACAACTTGCTGCCCGCCAACCACGTGAAGGAGTTCAACATGAAGGAATTCGAGCAGGTGTGTGTGTGTGTGTGTGTGTGGAGGCTTCGTGTGTTCACTTCCATCGTTGTCTCACCACTTCTTCTCCCTTTCCGTTGTTTTTCCCCCCCCCAGCCTGTCACACCGAGCGACTTCAAGGCGCTCGTTGATACTCTTCACTTCAACAGCTACTTCATCGGCTTCGTGGCCAGGGACTACCGCCTCGACAAGGATTCCATGAAGGGTAGACTGAACAACCCAACCCACCATTTGCCCCCTCCATGAGCGTTGCTTGACTTGATGATCATTCCTCTTCGAACTCAACACAGTGGTCACGGACATGATGGCGGTGAACAACAAGATAGAGGAACTCGTCCTCAACAACGTCGAGGGTTCATCCTCATCCTTCGAAGAGATCGGTCAGGTGAGTGCTGCTCCTCCATATCCCCTGTCATTTGTTCATCCACTCACCTCTTTCTCCCTTCCCCATTCCCCCCCCCCAATGAAGGCCATCGCAAAGAACAGGAACAACGCGCTGACCAGCATCGACTGGTCCAACAACCCCATCAAGGATGCCGGTGTGGTCGCGCTCGCCAACGCGGTGGCTTCGATGTCGCATGGCGTCACCAACATCTCGATCAAGGATGGCGACGCCACCAAGAAGGGCACGGTCGCCCTGTGCAATGCCCTCAAGAAGAACGTCGAGGTGGCGCGCACCCTCACCATCCTCAACCTTGCCGGCAATAAGCTCGACAGGTCCATCCATCCATCCATCCATCCCATCTCCGTCTTTTATGTTCCCTTCCCCCGGGGCCGTTCACTGACTGTAATTCTATCTACGCTCCTCCTCTCCGGGCAAAAATAGTGACGGCACGTCTGCGCTTGCCGCGTTCGTGTCGGGACCCAATGCTCTGCGCACGCTCAACCTCTCCGGCACCAACGCCAACCTTGAGATGCTCCTCCCCGCCATCATGCGCGGTACGTCCACTCGTCTATCCTTCCGGCGCGTTACCTCTCGCGGTCCGTTGTTTCTCACTCTGGGGTACCCGTACGACTCGCGCAGGCTGCACGGAGCTGGAGAGATTCGACATCTCGCACAACAAGGTCACCGCAAAGACGGGACCGGAGCTCAAGAACTTCCTGCACAGCTGCGGCCGCCTGAGCGAGCTGCGCATGCGCAACACCGCCGTGCCTGTGCAGACCGTCCGCGACGTCATCAAGGCCATCATCGCCAACAAGTACCTCGCCGACTTCCAGCTCGACCTTGGCTCCAACAAACTCGGTTCGTCCCCCCCACCGCCCTTCGCTTTCTCTTTATCACCCCCCCCCTGCTCTGGCCACTGACCTGACCTGACCTGCGGAATGCATGGCAGGCGTGCTTGGCGCGAACATGCTTGCCGGGCTCGCGGCGGAGATCACCTCGATCAAGAGTTTGGACCTCACCGACAACGAGCTGGGCGACGAGGGCATGTCCATCCTCGCCGAGGGTACGCGCGCCGACCGATTCGAAGCCCTCCCCTCAATTCGCTTCGAAGGCCTCACCGTAAACCTGACACAGGCTTATGCCGCAACTCCTCGCTGAGGGAGCTTCATCTGGGCGACAACTGGACGCGCACGAGGACCAAGCTGCGCAGCCAGGCGGTCGACAATCTCATAGGTGCGACCCTCCGTTCTTGCGATGTCTAATGTAGCGCTAAACGGACCGTGGCGTACGCTACGCCGAGAACAGAGCTCATCTCGTCCGAGTGCCCGCTGCAGAAGCTGGACCTGTCGTGCAAGGTGGTCGACAACCAGGTCAAGACCGACATCGTGCCATTCGTCTACGCGCTCGCCACCAACGACACCCTCAAGGAGCTCGACATCTCTGGCAACGCAATGGGCGATCGAGGTGCTTGCCCTGCTCCCCCTCCCCTCTCCCTATTCTGCATATCCTCTTCGTTTTTCTTTCTTCCTTCGTTCGTTCTTCCGGACTGAAGTGTTTTTCTTTTCCTCCGATCAGGCGGCATTGCGCTCGGCAAGGCCCTTCAGACCAACCGCACGCTCAAGTCCCTCATCTGGGACCGCAACGCCACTCGCTACGCAGGTGTGCCTCTCCTCCTTTCCCCTCCCTTAGCATGCTCGCCACTTTTGGCTGACAGGCCAATATAAAGGCTTCCTGGGCTTCAAGACCGGTCTGGAACGTAACAACGTCCTCGTGAACATGCCGGTCCCCATCTTCGATATCTCCGACTTTCTCAAGAACGAGAAGATCGAGAGCGCCCGCCAGGTGCAGAAGGTGGTGCTCCAGATCTCGGAGTACATCGCGCGCAACCAGTCCCCCAAGTCCAAGTTCGTGCAGGGCGAGGGCTTCTCGCAGCACATCTCCCTTATGGTTCGTTTTGTGCCCTGTCGATATGCTCTCCCTTCCTCTTGGGCGCCTATGTTTAACAAAAAAAAACGTTGTAGGGTACGGGAGGACAGGAAGAGGTGCAGAAGCTGCGACACCGCATCAAGGCCGGACAGGAGGAGTTCAGTTCCGAACAGGCGGCCGTGCTCAAGGACGCCGAGGAGAACGACACCCGCATCGCCTCCATGCAGAGAATCCAGGAAGAGGTATCGCTTCCCCCCCCTCTCTTCACTTAACGACCTTTGGTTCATGATACTCATCTCGCCTGAATCGATACGAAATATAGGTGCAGCAAGCGCTCGGCGATGAGGTGGCATCGAAGCTGGGCGAGTTCGCGAGTCAGCTCATGCCCTTCCTGGCCAGCACGCACGACCAGCTGATCGACCGTGTGGTAGACCAGGTCAAGGAATACAAGGGCTTCGAAAAGAGCGCTGTCGAGAAGCTCAAGGCAGATCTCAAGCAGAATGCCTCGAACTCGCTGTCCAAGGACGCCATCAACAAGATCCTCACCAAGTGCGGCCGAACCCGCCCCTCCTCTGATGTGACCGTGACATAGTCACTGATCGATATGATTTCCTGCTCGCGAGCAGATCCGCGGCGAGCCAGATCA
Source organism: Acanthamoeba culbertsoni (assembly GCA_000826265.1). NCBI lineage: Eukaryota > Discosea > Longamoebia > Acanthamoebidae > Acanthamoeba > Acanthamoeba culbertsoni. The sequence continues at coordinate 11,634 of CDFF01071759.1, forward strand.
CGAATGAGGTGACGCAGGGCTTCGTGTCGTCGCTCGGCCTTGCCGTGGACTTTGTGTTCGATTCGCTGCTTGACAAGCTCGAGTACATCTACTATTCCCAGAAGGGAAGCGCCTCCGCAGAGCCGCCCAGGCTCAAGAAGGATGCCAGCCATGGTACGGCAGCCTTCCTGCTTTCCCCTCCTCGGCCAGCGCCCCGTGCGCCCCTCCTCTCTAAACATGTTTCTCGAATTGTCACCAGAATCCTTCACACCGAGGGAGAGGAGCTCGACCGGGGGCTCGTCTGCCGAGGCTTCCGAGACTGACGACACCACCCACGCCTCCGAGGCTCTCGAGAGCGGCGACTCGACCGCCGACAGCGGGGCTGCCGAGGATGAGGCGTCCTTGTCCGTGCCTCCGCGCCCGGCGGGGGTGCCCACGGGTGGCGTCGCCCTTCCGTTCGGAGCCATGCGTACGGGCATGCCCGTCATTCCCCAGAAGCCCGTCCTCCGCTCGACCACGGGCGCCGCTTTCCCTGTGGGCGCATCCTCGCCCAAGCCTGCCCCTCCCCCACGGTACTGCATGTTCCCCTCCTCGGCTCCCTCCCACTATCTCATTTCGTTTGGGGTCGGGGGTGGATTCGAATACAGCGGTGCCAAGCCCGCGCCTCCGCCTCGCGCGGCCAAGCCTGGTTCTCTCTCGCTGACCGAGCCCAAGGAAGAGAAGCCCGTGGCATCGCCCGTCAAGAAAGATCTGCCCAAGAAAGACACCAAGCCTGTGGCGTCGCCTAGAAAGGCTGCGATTTCCAAGTCAAAGGAAGCCGAGGCCCCACAAAGCGTTTCGGAGCTAGAAGCGGCTGAGTCCAACCTTACGCACATGACCAAGGACCGACCGATGGGTCCACAGCGGAGGAGGCCACAAAGAAAACCGCAACGCAGGCCTATGATGAGCACGGCTGATGCCTAAGCACATAAAGTCAATCGTCAATTGTTGCTTTCCTGATCTTCACTGTTCGGTGCAAGCAGAGGCAATCCCGGCAAGAGCACGGGGCTTGGCAAGCACAGCGGAAAAAAAAAAAGAAGACCCATAATTTGTGTTCTTGGGGAGTCACCCAAATGGCACACCCTCGCCCTAATTCGGTGTTAATGACCTTCATAGGTTTTTATAGTGATGAATGGTACTATCGTCTTCTTTAGGCGAGAGGGGGTCGCTTCCTTGTTACGCATGGCCCCCTTAAAACCAAATCTGACCAAAAAACCTAACCGGTCGTTAATCCTCTGTACGCATACAAACAACGAAAGCGACCCTTTGTTTGAGACATCCCTTCTGCAAAGCAATCGCGTGTGCAATGATGATGATGATGATCCATCCCGCGGGATGTTCGGTGATGTTATTACATGCGCATGTCTTCGCCAACAAGCACTGAGTGTAAAACCCTTAATAAAAGCCACAGTGCCATTAACGCGATCAAGTTTATCAACTCTCCGTCTTCTTTACAACAGTATCAACGAAGTCCTCTAACTCGCTCTTAGACTTCAGACCCACAAACCTTATTGATAACGCCAAAGTGATGTCAGTACGGGCAGTCGCCAAAAAAAAAAAAAAAACTCAGGAAAAGCTTGCAGTACTTGCTCACGGTTTCCTTCTTGTAGATAGCGAATACCGCGGGTATAGAGGAGACGCTCAGCTGAACAGCAACCTCGCTCAACTTGTCTATGTCCACTTTCGCCAGCGTAACCTGTATAGAAAGATACGGGGGTTATGTTGTGTATGATGTTATACTACCAGTGTAGTTGAACCTGCCTTTCCCTCTCGGCTCTTGATAACCGCCTCTATCACTGGTGCAAGGTCCTTGCACGGCTTGCACCAGCTGAATGAGAAAGCAAGCCACTTTTTCAATTTCACCTGTGTTACTGGTGCTTCAAGTGAGGCATACGTACTCGGCATAGCAATCGACAATTATTGGTTTCATCTTTGATGCCTCTAGCACAAGTTTCTGATACTCATCGGATGTTTGAATGTTTATGATAGGACTGCTACTGGCAGTGCTAGGGTTCCCATCATCAGTCGCGTAGCATCGCCGCGTCGTCCAATTTCCGCCGCAGAGACCAGAAGATGAAATGAGAGGAGCCGAATTCGCCGCAAGAGGTCTGGTTGTTGACTGAGACAGCAACAAGCGACACGAAGAGAAAGTAGTGGTGCTTGCCGCGAAGGACGAGGCACACGCACGACGACGAAGCATTACGGCTGAAACCGAAGCAAAACTGCTATTACGTTTTTCCTACTCTGTTTCTCACTGCTGAGTAATTCCAGGAAGACGGCCCAAGATAGGATTTGAAAGCCTGACAATATCAAGGCACCAGAATTTGATCACAACTTTGGCCGCATGACCAAGGGCTGCAAGTTTGAAGTATATAACACTGTCAACAACTATTGGCGCATCATAGGTTTTTGCCGGACAAAACGTCGGATGCGGTGCTGGCTGGACCAAGCAGAAAACTCCTTAAGTTGCAGTAGGGCCTTGTGTTTCACTACAACAAGGCCCCATTTTCATTATTTTTTTTGTTGGTTTTTGCTGATTGGGTGACAGAAGGGAAAAATGCAAAACGCAATATAAAACTCTCTTGCTTATTCTCTCAAACCCTGCGCCCTATGAAGCTTGTCGTTGTTATAGTCGCCCTCATCGCTTTTGCTGTTGCCCTTGTTGCGGCTTCAACGTATGTCCTCCTATCAATGATAACATAACCCCGTACTCACTTTCTTGGTGGTCGCAGGGAGGAAAGCAGTTGCACTGTGGAGCTTGGCCTTCAGTGTGCCGGTGCCATTGCGAAATGCTTAGATCAGTGCAAAGCTTTCGCACAGAATCCTTCTGCTTGCTTTGATTGTCTTGGCCAGAACGTAGGCCCGTGTTGTCCCTGCCTTCAGGCTGCGTTCCCCGGCCTTAACTGTTAAAAGACAAAAAAATATAACCAAGAAATTAAACCGTCAGACACCTCTCAGGTAGTATCTGTTGTTGTTGTTTTTTTTGGTTGGAGGCAAAACAAACCGCCTAGATAATGAGTGCAAAGAAAAAGAAAATAATTTTAGTGTGGCTCGTACCATGCTACAACTGGCTTTTGGCGTAGTTCTTGTGGGTTTGGTGGTGGCGTATAGCTTGCGTTGGAAGTGGCAAACGCCAGTTCGGCGATTGAGCCCGAGGGGTAAGGCCTTTGTAGTCACCGGTGCCGCGTCTGGTTTCGGCAAAGAAGGTAAACAGTTTGTTTGTAGCTTTGTTTTGGGGGAAGGGGGCTTAACTTTCATCGTTGAACAGTTACGCGGCGCCTAGCAGAGGAAGGTGCGTATGTATTCGCCGTCGATATTAACGAAGAGTTGCTGGAGAAAGAGTGGGTGGACAACCCTTATGTACAGTGTATACGGTGAGACCACCACGAACCAAGTTATGCCAGAATATTGAGGGTTGACTTGCATATGGGACGCAGAGCGGATGTGACTGACCCTAAGTCAATACAAGCCGTTGCAGAGTTTGTGCGAGAGAGCGGCAAGGGCCTGTTCGGGTACGCTTAGTTAATGTCAAGATGAGCGACTACACGTCTTAACTTTCTCTTTTGCAGACTTTTTAACAACGCTGGTATTGCCCATCCAGTCATGTCTCTGGTCGACACCCCGGAGGACGTGATAACGAGGACCATGGACATCAACTGCATAGGATTCTACCGCATGGTCAAGGCCCTTTTCCCGCTCCTTAAGGCTGAAAATGAAAGGCTTAAGGCTGCAGGAGAAGGGACTTGCGCTATCGTCAACATGACGTCCTTGGCAGGTACACTTTACTGCCGTTATTTCTGATAATATGTATGAAGTTAATATATCTTCCGCTGATGATTCTAGGCATGGTCGCCGTGCCCCTTGTAGGGCCCTACAGCATCTCAAAGCATGCTGCTGAGGCCTTCAACACAATATTGAGAAGAGAAATGCGGCCCTTGGGCATCCGTGTAGCGGCCATTGAGGTTTCCCTCTTTTTCTCTTATATCATGCTATTGGTAAGCCAAGTTGACCAATGCCTATTTCTTTATTGGTATTGTAGCCTTCCTTCGCCCGCACTCCTATTTTGCTCGTGGCAAAGGAAGAGCACGACTTATCTGAGGTTTGGGACCATCCGCTCTGCTCCTCTTCGAATGAAACGAACGCTCATGTGTGCGTTCAAAGGAATGCTGGAGAGAGCTCGCCGAAGCTCAAAGGACGAATTTAGGCGCTACACAGCTTTTGGACCCATCGGACGTTGCAACAGCGTACTCCACTCCACTTACGTTATACTAAGCCAAGGATTTCCCCGGTTAACTTGTAACGGCAGAGTCGTCACCGCTCTTTTGAGTGATCCAGCACCTATACACACCATAGTGGCCAACAAATTCGAGTACACGATGGTACTCGTTTGTGATCAGTTGGCTGGGTTTGTTTCCATTTCATCCTTACTGAGTGATCTTGGCAGGGCAACTATTTCATCCACATTCTGCCCCACTGGGTGGTTGACTGGGCGCTGACGGATGGCATCCTTAAAAAGGCCGCAAAGCTACGCTCTTCTTTTGGAGTCGCTAAACAAAAGAACGACTGAGATTGGAGTACAAGCTCTCCGGCTAGTACTGCGCTGGTTCGCTGGTTATCAACCCCACGACGAGTGTGACGTGCAGAAATTCAAATTTAAATTGCAGAAAAGTGCTTCGTGTCTCTTTTCCCTTCTAAGAAACAGATGCATGAAGGAGAGAAGTCTGCCACTTCCTCCCCGCCCGCACCCTCATCGCCCCAGCAGCAGCTTGGGAAGCCATTTTCTATGTCTAATGCAGAGCAAGCTTGCCCGCAGCATAGACCCCTCGCTGACGAAGTCAAATCTAAATCTTCACCACCGTCTGCTAGACCTCCAGTGACGGACAGTGATCAGTATAGTGTAAGGTCCCGAACCACGTCGAGGTCTTCTCATGTGCAGGCTCAGGCCGCTTTCACACCTGATTTGGAGGACATGCTGCACAGCAGCGGGGAGGGTAGCGCCACCTACATTGGCCAGCTGAACGAACTCAACCAGTTTCACGGCACGGGCAGCGTCGCATGGCCAGACGGCCGCAAGTACGTCGGCCAATGGCGCGACAATGTTATTGAGGGCACCGGCATCATGCGATGGGAAGATGGCTCCGTCTACAAAGGCGAGTTCAAGGCTGGACTGGCACGTTTTCCAATACTCTTGACCTTGCCAACTTTAACTTACTTGTTCGCTTGTCTCGTCGTGTCGCCGGGTAGAGGGATGGCAAGGGAGTTCATACGTTCGCCGATGGAGGGGTCTACTCAGGCATGTTCAAGGAGGGCAAAAGGCATGGGCGGGGTCGCCGCGTGTATGCTGACGGCCGCATCTACGAGGGCGAATACAAGGACGAGCTTCAAGACGGCATGGGCACGATGACGTGGCCCGACGGCAGCGAATACAGGGTGCAGCAGAGCTCCCCACTGTGCTGTCTCGCCAGCCAGCGACCGTGACTCTTCTTGTCGTTTGACACGCCAGGGAATGTTCAAGCAAGGCAGGAAGCACGGTCACGGCCGCATGTACTGGGCACACAGCGGGGAGACGTATGAGGGAGATTGGTACCATGATCAACGGTATGCTCCCTTATATCTTGACGGGTATCGCGCGCTTTACCAAGCTCTGCTTCCGATATGTTCAAGGCATGGACAAGGGGTTCGCATTTACACTGACGGGCGAGTTTATAAAGGGTGCTATTACAAGAACTTTCAGCACGGCTTGGTACTATCCCTCAATGCAATATGATGGCGGACATCTCCCGTGCATTCTCAATAAACAATCAATCAATCAAACTCGCAGGGCGAACTCAGGAATGCCGACGGATCTACATTCCTCGGCAAGTGGAGCCAAGGCAAAAAGCACGGGGAGGGATTGAGCATTGATAAGGACGGCATGCCCACGGTAGAAGTGTGGAACAATGGGTCACTGGTGCTGGAGCGAGCGCTTGAAGGAACAAACCTCAAGGCGCTGTTACCCTCTGACACACGAACATTCGATGACGGGGAAGAGGACAAAAGGGTCTAGACTGTAATTGTACAAGAAACGCGGGTTATGTTTATCTCCGATTCTGTTTCTCACTGTTTTCCTTCATATTAACTCCTCACATTTCCTTCCGGTTGCCTTCGGTCAAGGTCCGGTTTCTACTTTAATTCGTGCGATTGACGGCCACAATCGTCTCTCCGAGCTCCATCATTCAGCACCGGAGGATTGAGAGCTGCAACCATGACTCTCAAAGACAGTGGGATTTTGGAGTTATTTAGCCATTTGGGTGATTTGGAGGCCACTAAGCGTGTAGATGTTGCCAATCAACTCGTTAAGACACTCCAGACCAAGCAAAGCGAAAGTGGCATATCAGATGACCTTAGTTACTCACTCAAGCGACTAGTTCGCGGCCTAAGCTCTTACCGCGATGGTGCCCGTCAAGGCTTTGCGCTTGGTCTCACCCAGGTGCCTTACAGATAATCACTGCAATTTTAATTCACAATTCTAATCCGACATTTGAATCCCGCGAAGGTTCTTGTCACATTTCCTGTGATTTCAGTCCGCGAGGTGTTCAAGCTTATGCAAGAACACTTGAAAGTGCCTTCCTCCGCTACGGGACCGGTTTTTGTTCCCCTCCTCACTCTTCACGAAGAGTTTTCTCACCCCCCCAAAAAATGAAAACGACAACAGGAGGAGAGAGACATTCTCTTCGGGCAAGTCTTTGGCGCACTGGCCATCATCCGTTCGGGCAGGCTCGTACAGGCAGGCTCGCGTGTTGCTGCGGATAAACAGAGCTCGAAGAAGAGCAGGGAAGGCGCGCCTGAGGCCGATGTGGCTGTGGACATCGTCAAGCTCCTCCAAGAGATCGCGGCAAAGAAGTCGTTCATCTCTGAAGTCGCTCATCAGGCCATCATAGCACTCCTGTCTCAGGTTGGCTACGCCCATTTGTTTCTGCTCCTTTTTTTCTTTTTTCCTTTTTTTTTTGTTATTGTTGGTCATTAATTTGACCTCTACGTATGCCTCCAGATTGAGACGAAATTTTTCGAGGAGCACATTCTGCCCATCTGCCTGCCACAGCTGCAAGCCGACTCCACCACTTGGTCGCCAGAAACCCTCACCCTTGCCATCCACCTCCATGATCTCTTCAAGGTCAGCATATGCTTTCCTCTTCTTCTTCTTCTTCTTCTTCTTCTTCTTCTTCTTCTTCTTCTTCTTCTTCTTCTTCTTCTTTCATCCCCTCAGTTCTCATTCTCCTTACTATAATCAACAGGTCAACTTGAGCGCTCACAATGGCAAGTGGTCATCCAAAAACGGAGGCAGCATCGTTCAGGCCGAGAATATCAAGCATCTCAAACACGCATGCAAGCATTCCGTCTACGTTCACCCCAAGGCACCCATCTCCCTGCCCCCTTCAAACGATCCCTTGACCCCCTCCCCTGGATCACATGGGTTGACACACTCTCGCTTCAGGTTCATTCCCTGTGGGACGCGCTTCTGCCTCGCCTCAGCGCCGAGCAGAGCGGGGATACGACCCTCCTGGGCAAGTTCTGGCATGAGATCGTTGAGGGTACCTCTCCTCTCCTCTCCTCTCCTCTCCTCTCCTCTCC
>CDFF01071759.1:19309-30478 GCA_000826265.1 Acanthamoeba culbertsoni
ATTCAAGCTTCCCGATCGACGGCGACCTTACTCGGTGCTTCTATAGGCGAACTCGTCCCGGCCACCCACAACACGCAGTATCTGGCCTACCGGTTGTTGGCGCGCGCCCTGAACCACATCTCCGCCGCACAGGTTCCGGCCGTCCTCACGCGAACCTTCGTCAGACGCATGCTGAAGGAGTCAGCTGGAAGCGCCTACATGCAAGCCGCCGCCAAGCACACCGTGCGTCCCGCGCCCCCTTTTCTTCCCTCAAACTCTCCCATCTCCAATGCTGTGTCTAACAGCGAATGGGGGGGGGGGCGATTACGCCGACGGATCTAGATTGCCGAGATCGCGCCGCTAGCGCGCCGGGGCTCCGAGGTGAGCCTCGCCGTGCTCATCCAGCTCGCCGACGCCAACAAGCAGTTTGACTTCTTCACCAAGACCCGTACGTCCTCCAATGGCCACTACCAGGCATCGCGCGCCATGACGCTGTTGCTTTTGTTGCTCACACACGCGTGCGCGCGTGGAACAGGAACGATGAGCGAACTGATGAAGGCGCTCGACGTCAAGGGCGTGCACGCGTTCACGGAATACCTCAAGGATGTCTTCTACGGCGACAAGCAACAAGGGAAGGCTCCCAACAAGCAAAGCGGCAGGGAGGAGGACATGGACGAGGACGCGGGCGAGGGCGAGGGACAACGAGCCGCCAGGCCCGCCGCGAAGAACGTCGAGTCGTCCCGCCTGTGGGCCCTCAACAAGCTCAACGAGATGGCGCGATCCAGGAGCGTGCACAAGGACGAGAAGTGGTTCCTCTCCCTTCTCCGCTTCTTCTTCTACCACGCCTACTACGCTCCTAAGTCCACCTCCAACAAGGACGCCGCCGTCGCCCTCCTCCAGGAGGAAGGCGTACGCCCCTTCCCCCCCCTCCCCTCCTTTTTCCTTCCTCCCCTCCCCTCGATATTTACCCTACGCGCGTGTCCTGTGCATGGCCAGCTGCTGCGGGTGCCATCGCCTCCGCTGTCGGATAAGACGCGTGCGCTGTGCGCCGAGCGGTTCATGGTGCTGCTGGGCGAGGTGGCCACCCTCCCCCCTCTGGGACACCGCCACGCCGCCAAGGACAAGAACAAAGTCAACGACAAGGACGTGGTGGACGCGGAGGAGCACCACCGCAGCCCCTTCTACGACGGTAAACGCCCCCTCATCACTTAACCCTCTTCCCCCTCTGGTTGTTGTTTTTTTGTTGAGTCTGATTGGGAGGGGGTTACATCCATACTACAGGCCAGTGCTCCGATGGCGAGCTCTGGGTGTGGAAGGTCGCGCAGTTCCACACGCTGCTCGAGACCTCCCCGTCGCTCAAGTTCCTTCCGCACCTGAGCGAGGAGGCCAAGCAGCTGCAGGCCCAGATTCTCGAGGTGGCCGAATCCATCCGCAGCGATGAGAAGAAGAAGCTCAAGAAGGGCGAGAGCGTTGACAAGGACTCGGTAATTAACGGCGACATTTTCGTTTTCTCCATTGTTTGCATTCTTCTTATATTTTCATCGTTTTTTCAGAATTTGATGCAGGCGCGCGGGTTTGCCATATTGCTGCTGTTCCTCCACACGTACATCATTCACGACAGCGAGATGGCGGGCGCGCTGGAGGATCTGCTGGAGTGCTTCAAGCGACTCGTCGCGCAGCAGCAGAAGGGCAAGTCGCCCAGCAAGAAGAAGGGCAAGCGCAAGAGCGTCGCCGCCGCCGCCGATGAGATGGAGGTCGAGGAGGAGCCTGAGCCGATGGCCGTCCTTGTGGACATCCTTATCAGCTTCCTCACGAAGCCCTCCTCCCAGCTGAGGGACCTGGTGGCCCGCACCTTCCGCCTCTTCGCCTCAAAGATGACCTCTGCGTCGTGCCAGTCGCTGGTCGAAGTGGTGTGTGGCAAGCGAGATTCGACCCTCTTCGGCGCCGACGAAGAAGACGAGGAGGATGAAGTGGAGGAGGATGAGGACGAGCATGACCACGAGCACGACCAAGCGGAAGACGAGGAGGAAGACGGGGAAGAGGACGAGGACAAGGACAAGGAAGAGGACGAAGACGAAGAAGACGAAGAATCGGACGATGATGAAGATGATGATGACGAAAGCAACTCAGCCATCGACCCCAGCATGCTCAAGACGCTGGTCGGCGATGATGATGACGAAGAGGAACTGGACGACGAGGTGCCCCTCCTCCTCCTCCTCCTCCTTCTCCTTCTCTTCCCCTTCTTTCTGAATCCCCTATCCTAACAATACGGGCGTGCCATCATCAAGGCCATGTTCAAGATGGACGACAAGATCGTGGCCGTGCTGAAGAACATGAAGGAGAAGAAGACCACCGAACGAGGTGCGCTCTCTTCCTCCCTCCCCGCTCCGCACTTCCGCCACCTTAAAGAGACATGACTGCTCACGTGCGTCGTCGCCACCATGCGACGTGATGTGCGCGCAGACACGCGTGAGGGCATCAAGCACTTCAAGTGCCGCGTGCTCGACCTGCTGGAGATCTTCGTGCAGCGCAACCCCGAGTCGCACCTCATCCCGGAGCTAGTCGGCCCGCTGGCCGCCGCGGTCAGGGAGACCGTCCACAACGCCCGCCAGCAGGAGCTGTCCGACAAGCTCACCGGCTTCCTCAAGCGACTCTTCAAGAGCAAGCTGTACGTTTTTTCTTTTTTTTTTCTTTTTTCCTGGACCTGCGGTCGACATGTGACCTCACCTCACATCTTTTGTGTTCGCCGCGCAGCTATCCGAAGGGCGTGGAGCAGACTGAGTATCTGCACGACCTGCTCGGCACCTTCGTGGAGCGCGCCATGCACACCAAGAGCCTCTCGGGCGACCTCTTCTCCACCGGCATCTTCTACGTCATCAAGAGTGCGCTTCTGACCTCCCCTTCCTAACTACAAGACGCAGATATAACTTTGTTATTTAATTCGAATTCGTCTTCAACGTGAAATGCGATTGGCCTAACGCGCGCCGCAGTCCTTCTGGCCGGCAAGCCATCGGCGGACTACAGGACGTCGGCCTTCTTCGAGAAGGTGCTGGCCGCTCACGAGGAGGAGGCGCAGGACCGTGCCAAGCGGATCGCCGAGGAGAAGGAGGAGGCCGAGCAGGCCAAGAGCGCCGGCCAGAAGCGGAAGCGAGGCGACGCCAAGACGGCCAAGAAGAAGAACAAGAAGGAGAAGGAGGAGGACCTGGACGAGGCCACCATCGCGCGCAGGACGCTCGTGAGGCGATACAAGAAGCACACCCTGCCCAAGCACACATCGGGCCAGATGGTGCGTTGCAATGCAGCAAATGGTGAACCATGTTGTGCGATTGGCACGGGTGTTTATCCCTTTTTATTATTATTATTATTATTATTATTATTATTATTATTATTATTATTATTATTATTATTATTATTATTATTATTGTCGTGTGATGGCAGATGGGAGGCATGGACGTGGACCGGGTGCTCTACCTGATGCGCATCGCGCTGCGGGACTTCATGACGAGGAACAGCACACGTCTAGAGCCCAATTTCTTCGTACACTTCTCCCAGCACTTCCCCGCCCTATCGTGGATGCTCGTACCCGGTACTATTGTCAAGTCATGCCACACACGAACGCACACAGTGCTTCTGTTGTTTGTTTGTTGTGCCGTCGGCGGTGACTCACGATGCAGCATCTCTGGGCAGACTACCTGAGCTATGTGACGTTGGCGCGATCGACCTACCTGAGGCAGCACATCTTCGTGATCCTGTCGGACCTTCTCAAGAAGTCCGAGGCCACGGGCCAGAATGGCGAGGGGCTCGTGAGCGCGCTGCCGCATATCAGGGATGCCTTTATAGCGGTGCTTAAGGAGCATAAGCAGCTGAAGCCGGATTATATAGTGGCCATTCTGCAGTGCCTGAAGCAGGTCGTGGACCTGCTGCAGGAGAAGGCCAAGCTGGACGCCTCCATGATCAGAGACGACGTTTTTGTAGCAAAGGAGAGCGCCAAGTCCACGAAGCAGGGCGAGGCAGCGAGGAAGAGCCTGCACGAGGTGCTCGATGCCCTTATCCAGGCCCGCAAGTCATCGCAGGCGATCTGCGGCCATGCTTCGAAGATCTATCAGGCGACCGCGCTGACACTACCCAGCGAGCTGCAGAAGAGCCAGCTTTCCAAGCAGGAGCGAAAGAAGCTGCGACGGGAGGAGAAGAAGAAGCGACAGGAAGAGCGCGAGCGCAAGCGTTTTGAGAAGCTGGCGCAGAAGAAGCTCAAGTACCAACTCCTCGCCCAGCAGCAAGCGCAGCAGGAGGGTGGCGGGCAGCCAGTCGAGGCCGCCGCGGAGGCACGAGAGGAGGCACAGCAGGAAAAGGTCAAGAGAGCTGGCAAGGGGGGCAAGAAAGAGAAGCAGCAAGCTTGAACAGCATAAATCATGCCAATAGAAAACACATTGTTAGATTCGAGTTGTCTATCGCAGTGCGATTCACAGCTTCTTTGGGTGTACTTCCCTCAAGGGGTGACGGAGACCCGGGCATTTGTCACTCCAAACCATAATAGCGAGGCCGCAGAAGGAAATACAAGAGGCTAAGACCGGAACTGTTTCGGTACACCCATGCAAACCACATATTGCCCCTGCCGGTCCGGAGGCTTCGGCTTTGAGTTCAGGTCTAGGTAGGAACCGTGGAGTGCAAGAACCAACTGGCCATCTCCACGGAGGTGTGATCCTCCAGTGATTGCTTCTCTACTAAAGCTGGCCAACAGCTCTTCAGCTTAAATTAAAAAAAAAAAAAAAAGTTCCATTCAACTCTTCACTTACGTTACATCTTGATCGATCTCATCTGACAAGCTGTCGGGAAGAATCTGTTCTTGTTCCCGGCTTTTTCTGGTGTGGCGAGAAAGATTTCTCTATGTTTTTTTGTCTTCATTTTTTTTTTTGTTGGGCTTTGCGAAGATCATCATGTACGCGCGAGAGGAACGTAACCAAGATGCGACAGTCTATGTGGGCGAGCTTGACGCCAAAGTGACTGAGTCTCTGCTTTGGGAGCTTATGCTGCAGTCTGGTCCAGTCGGTAACTTCTCCTCATTTGACATTTGTTTTAAATGCCATCACTGACTTGCGTTTCTTATTCATCAGTGAACGTGTACATTCCCAAGGACAAGCTCACAAATTTGCACCAGGGTTATGGTTTTGTAGAATTCGCTTCCGAAGAGGATGCGGAATACGCAATCAAAATTATGAACATGATCAAACTCTATGGCAAGCCACTCCGAGTCAACAAAGCAAAGAGAGACGGGAAAACGATAGATGTGGGTGCCAATCTGTTCATCGGCAACTTGGACCCTGAGGTTGACGAAAAGCTGCTATATGACACTTTCTCAGCCTTTGGCGTCATTATCACAACACCAAAGGTACCAAAGCTCACCGGCTCACTGTTGTCACTTTTTTTTTTTTTTTAAATGTATAAAAATATAAGAATATAATATCTTGGTAATCATTCGTTTCTCACCGTCCTTTATCTTATAAGATCATGCGAGACCCAGAGACTGGAGAGAGCAGAGGCTTTGGCTTTGTAAGCTTTGATAGCTTCGAAGCCTCGGATGCTGCGATCGAGTCGATGAATGCTCAGTACCTCTGCAACCGAGCGATTACAGTATCCTACGCTATCAAAAAGGACTCCAAAACAGGCGAGCGCCACGGTTCTGCCGCGGGTGCGTAANNNCCCCCCCCCGAACATCATGCCCTACTCTCTGTTTTAATTTAATTTAATTATCCTTTCTAATCTTCTATTGGGCTTCACAGAGCGCATGCTGGCTGCAAACAACCCCAACCGATTCGTCACGCAGACGAGGCCGCACACGATGTTTGCGGCCCCTTCTGCCGCCCCGGCATACATGGCCCCGCCCCCGATGCCGCCCCCGTTTGCGCCCCCACAGTTCCCGCCCGCCTACGCCGGCGCCCCTATGGGCTACCCGCCGATGGCGCCTCCTGCCGGTGGACCGCCGCGCCCTTTCCCTCCTCCGTTCCCTCCCCAGGGCTTCGCCCCGCAGGGCTTCCCTCCGATGGCCGGTTTCCCGCCTCATCCCCCTGTCGCGCAACAGCAACAATCATGATGAGTCCATTGATTGTTTGTGTATTAACGAGTTAAAAAGAAGAAACAATTCAATTGCGAGGATTGGTCGCGTTTCTTTTTCCCCCCCCCCCACCCATAACGAAACGTTCTCCTTTTCTCTTTGCGGCGGGTCTTATCCTAGGGCCATGCGCCGATACACGGGAGACGAATCCTGGTATTCCTTCAACAGCACCGTCTTTCTGTGTTCCTTGATGTACCTGCGCGAAGTTTGAGGAAACGTTCCGGTGTGCCCAGGAGGACAAAATATGCCTACTACTACATACCTTAGTATCGATTCCGACTGTTCCTTGACCAACTGGCGTCCCTCTTCATCTATGCCAGCCTCCGCCAGTAGCTCCGGAAGTTGCACTGCATAATATTACCGGTGAACACTCCCTGGGGGCGTCTTCCGACCCACATGCAAGGGGAGGGGAGGTTACCGAATAGCCGCAGGAGATGCTCGGCGCCATAGACCTCGGACATGGGCTTGCCCCCGAACGACTTGATCGCCTCGGCGTACTGTATTCGTTCGAATCGATAGAGCAGCATGCTGCCTAGCGCCGCGTCGAAGTACTTTCTGATCCCATCCACCACCTCCACCTCCCTACACGTGAAGAGAACCACCCGAGTTATAGACAGAGAACCTCTCCTTTACTACAGCGAGAAGAAAAAGAACCTCTGTCGCTCCTTGGGGTCCTCTTCCCCGTCCCTGCTCTGTGCTTTGTAGTTTTCGAGAATCTGTGCTACGGACGGCTCGCGTGGCAGCGGTATTAACTATACAAACGGGAGGTCATCCTTCACGCGCTGCCGGGGGCATCATCGCACGGGTTACGTACACATTTGGCGGCAATGAAGCGCTGATCGCGAACCAGCCTCTTCCTTAACTTTTTGGGTATATCTATCGGCGTCACGTTGCCGCGGTGGCGCTGATAGTACACACACACACGCACGCACAGAAGGAGTCATAGTGAGATCAACCAGCCCCTGCTTCCCCTTGAAGGGAACTCTTGATGGTCCGTTTTTGAGAAAAAAAAAAAATGCACGAGGCATGGAGCATTACGAGTTCAGACGCTTTGCGTTTACGGCCAGCTGCTGCTAAACAACCAATAAAGGATCAGCGCAGATCTATGAAGAAGGAGGGCCAGGCAGAGCGTACCGCGGTTTTTGCCCTTCTTCGAGGACGTTGCCTTGTTCTTTCGCAGTTCTTCCTGTAGCTTCTTGCGCATTTGTACGCTGGCCGGGTTGTGCTTGAGCATGCGCGAATGGTCCACCCACTCGTTCCATCTACAGAGCATACACAGCGGTGAGTGGCATAAAAATATAAAGTGCATCATCGAAAAGTCCAGTCATTCAAGAGACCACTTCGTTAGGATGCCATCAGCCAGCAGAAGCTAGTGGGCAGACCCTCTTTGGAAGCGCAAAAAACGTTTAATCTATTTTGTGTGCACGACGGCCAAAGGAAAGGGACTTTTTTTGGGATGGGGGGAGGGGGCAAACCTGTCCTTCCAGCCCTGATAGTGGATTAAATAATAGGGTTTCCGCACAGTGCCCTCTCCGTTCTTATCAGGTTCGGTGCGCAGCTCGGTCTTCAACACCTGCGCGGGTTGTGCGCATGTCACCTCCCCGTACCACACACACACACTTATGCCGGGTAGAGATAACACCCACCTTGGCCTCGTAGAGGAACGAGTGATGAAAGGCGAAGATGAGTTCGCCTTCCTGGTACTGGGGCTTGATGGTCTGCACCGACATGGTCCTACGCCAGCGGTTGGCCTTTCTCTAGGCTGCGGACTTCCAGTCAAGAAGGCACAAACGTCGACGAATATACGTATTTTGTCGACTTACCGCAACACCCCGAGAATGATAGGATTTTATTTAATCATCAGCCTTTCTCTTCTTGCGGACCGGGCCGCTGATAGCCTTCTTCCTTGCACTGCTATTTTTCTCTCGTTTACTGTCCTGAGCATCGTCCTCTTCATCAACGACAATCGAAGATCCCGAGTCCTTGGTATCTGTTTCCTCTTCTTCCTCTTCTTCCTCGTCTCTGCCTCTGCGTTCTTTGCCCTTCTCGCGGGCAACCTTGGGTTGCTTTGTGTGGCGTTCCTGAGCTGCACTCTTCTCGTCTGCCTCCCGCTTGTGGCCGCCCTGCAAAATCAGGGAGAGAGGCACAAATGTAAGCAAAAGGTACAACGAGGTTGATAGGTGGATAGACATGACATACAAGTCCTTCTTGCTTCTGCGACAGCTTACGGAACAGAAGATCCATTTTCTCGGTAGTTATAACTGTACAGACAGATAAGAAGGATGAACAGGATAATAGAAAGAATGAAGGGAACCTTGATGCGCAGGCGGAGTGGTGTCATGTGTGGGAGTGTATAATGCAACGGTCTATTTAGACCGTGAGGTCACAGAAATGCCAAAGATGAGAATAGTAGAAGCCAACAAGAGGGGCGTGCCTGTGTGATGGGCTTGGCTTTGCCGCTCTTATTAGCTTTCTTGGTGGAGAGCGAGAAATTACTACGATTTTCGCAGGGCAGGCCTCCCAGTAGCGATTCCATCTTTCAGGACCTATCCTCGTCCCCACAAGGATAAAAAGAAACTCCAAGAAATTGTTTAAGAGCGTGGATACGGTTGTCAGCAAAGACAATAATTGTTATCGAGTTCGAAGCTCCAGAGCGAGAGGTTGGCGCAACCTACCTAAATTTCTGCTGATTGCTTGGGCGGAAGTAGCTGGGTATATAATAAGACTGGTGTGGGAAGAGGTCAATGAGTGACGAGAGCTCAAAAGATGGAAAGAAGAAGAAAGATGAGGCGGCGGCCGACAAAAAGCATGCTCTTCTTCAGAAGTTAGACAGATTGCGAGTGATGAAGAGACACAAAGACAAAAGCAAAAGCGGACACGATGCGATGCCCACAACAGCACAAGCGCCTAGGCCGCAACGGACAGGCACAACCATAACGAGGCCCACCGAGCTTCCCCGATCCACTTCCCTTAAGGGTGTCAGTTCGCGCCCCGAGCTTGTGCGCAGCCAATCTCTTCACGTGTGGCGAAGGTACCCCCACGGCCAATCTATCTAGATTGATCTCAGAAGCAATTATTTTCCTAACAACGATCTTAGCGACAACAAGAGTGATGATGAGACTCCACTTTGGTCCATGATGGGAGATAGTTCCTTTCAGGCTGACCTTAGCCGCCAGGACCTCACTGAATTACCCGAGTCGCTTTTCGGTCGCGCGACGCTACAAATCCTTGACATTCAGGATAACAAACTGACTTCACTCTCCACTGACATAGGTTTGTTACTCTCTTCTCCTCTTACCTTTATCCTGTCTTGCTTCTTATTGTAGTGTTTGTGGGCTTGTTTGAAATGAACTCTTCTTATTCTTTCTTTGTTGACCGAGCAGCCAAGCTCAACAACCTTACCGTATTCGTTGCGAGTCACAACCAGCTCACCAAGTTACCGAAGAGCATCGATAAAGTTGCTAAGCTCATGATTCTCGATCTGCAAAACAATCGACTGGCGAAGCTGCCCAAGTCGGTGGGCAAGCTCAAGGCCGTCTCCAAGTTGTTCCTCAATGAGAACCGCCTCGCCCAGTTCCCGCCCGCTATTCTCCACATGCACGAGCTACAGACCCTCAACCTCTCCTACAACTTCCTTGCTAGCGTGCCCGCGGACATGTGCCGCATGCGCAACCTGAAGATGGTGCGACTGGCCGGCAATTTCATCCGTTCATTGCCACCCGAGGTCTCTCTCCCTCTACCCCTCTTGCGTTTTCTTAGATTTTATTCTTATTTATTTATTTCTTATATTTTCTTTTTGTTGCACATGCACGCAGTTCTGGGAGTTTGAGCAACTGGAAAAGGTGGACATCAGCAACAATCTGCTCACGAGCGTGCCCGCCGACCTGAGTCGACTAAAGAACCTCATCGAGCTCAGCATAGGGTACAACAAGTTCACGGATTTCCCGGAGGGACTCACCACGCTGCCCCGGGTGGAGGTCCTCTCGGTCGAGTGTAACAATCTCACCGAGATCCCGCAATCGATCGTCAATCTCGCGCCCACCCTGAAGAAGTTGCACCTCATGTCCAACCGCCTCGTCGACTTGCCCGAGCACTTCCGATTCCTCAAAAACCTGGACGAGCTAGACATGCGCGGCAATCCGCTCGGCCAGCTCGGCTTCGGTACTGTGGCATACCCATTGGCTGCTTAACTTGTTCATCAAAGATCCACATATTACTCACCCTCCCCCCCCAAATACTATATGCAGGTCAAGGGGAGTGGAAGAAGGTGTTGGTCGAGTTGACGTCCCTTAAGACACTCCTCACGGGCGCGGCTCCGGGGCAGAAGGCCAAGGTGCTCATCAAGCCCAAGCAAGACAACCACAATGCCGCATCCGTGAGTGCCGACGGTAGCGCTTTCCCTTTCTAGTGCCCAGCAGCCGGCTTGAGGCGGCCGTGCTTCGTATTTTTTATTTTATTTATTTATTTATTTATTAAATTCCCTCTGTCTGACGACCCCTCAAATTAATCAGATGGACAAGGCGAGGAGCTTTTCCAAATTCCGAATGGCTCGCTTGGGAAGCGGGCCCGGGTTAAGGGCATCACTGGCCCGCCAAGTACTTGTCTCCCTCGCCCTTGACGCTCGCATCATCATCTTCACTACTGTTCGTTTACCAATACCCGTTCTCCTCGAAATTCTCAGGCAATGGGAGTTCGTCAGGTGGCGAAGGCAACACATTCGACATGTTCCGGAACATGGGGACCAAGGACACGGCCAAAGACGAGCTACTCAAGCAGTTGGATGAAGCGGCCAAGGATCTTCAGCTGTCCGATGAGGGCGCCGGTAAGGCCAAGAATCCCGACCTGTCCTCGTCCGGCAGCGACATTGGGTCGACGCGGGCTTCGCTCGGAACGAAGAGCGAGGATGGCGAGGAGGGAGAGGAGGAATTCCTGCGCGAGCTGGAGGGCGACGAGGCGCTCTCGAGGGATGCCTCGCTGCTGCTTCAAGAGTACGCAGCGGAGGAGGACCTCAACAAGCCCGGCCTTCAGCGGGCCAAGAAGGACCCCATACAGCAGGAGGTAAGGATTGATTCTTTCTACTC
>CDFF01071759.1:39085-60808 GCA_000826265.1 Acanthamoeba culbertsoni
TACCGGAGCAGTCCGTGCAGGAGGCGTTGAAGGGCGGAAGCAGGGGTGCCCATTTCGTGAAGTCGCCCCCCGCGCCCATGCTGTAGTGCCCCGGCGGGCAGGGCAGACACTCGGCGCTGTCCGTCGGGAGGAAATTGCCAGGCCGGCAAGTCTGGAGGTCGAGCAGGCCTGGGGGGGGAATTTTTTTTTTTTGTTAACCCGAATTGTTGTCATTGTGGCATCAAGTGACGTGTGTGGTGGCGTGATGTAGAAGAAGAAGAAGCGTACCGCAGCTCACCAGTTCTGTGGGCGGCAGAGGGAGGCCGCCGTGACACCGCCGCGGGCGGGGGTCCTCCAGCCAATCCCACATCTTGGGCCGAGTGCCGTTGACGCACTTCCCGTAGGTGTAGACCATGTCCGCCCGAGAGCACAACGGACACTGCACGGGATGGTCGCGACCAGCAGTAAGTGGCCATGATGGGTTTGTAAGGCATGCAAAGTTTAACAGCACACATACACACACGAGGTGATGGAAGTTACCGCGTACAAAGACCGCCATCGGAATTGATGATGACACACAGGATTCTCGCTCACAAACTCGGGGATGCCTTCCGAAAGAGGCCATTGTCTCCGTGAGTTGAAAAGGAGGCAAAATGGCCGAACAACGCAATTATTCGTTACCCGCTTCTGCCCTGGGGTCGCAAATGAAGGAGATGGCCGTTGTTCGTAACTCGCCTCCGCAGTCTCCTCGGGTGAAGTTCACGCGAAGTCCATCTGCCAATATCGCCTCCAGGGATATGTCTTCAGCGCCATCCAACGTTAGTACTTCTGATTGGCTGACGACCGTCGAGAGACGGATGGAGAGCAAGCCCCAGACCTGGAAGCTCCGGGTCCGGTATAAAGTTGTCATCGTAACTCATCTCGTAGCCGAGGCTTGCCACGCTGCCATTGGAGAATACCACACAGCCGAAGCCGGGGGGACAGGGCCCCGAGGTCGCCGCGCGGGTGCCTATATTGATGTAGTACCTCATGTCCCTGTCGCCCAGCACGGGCCCGTACGGCTTGTCTCTGGTCGACAGAAACAAGCTCGGTGTGTGAGTCATCCATAGAGAAGGAAGGGGTTGGGGGAGGGGGAACTGGCAGTACCTGACGAGCGGCGACAGATCAAACGTGATATTACGGCGCGACAGCGAATACGTATGCAGCCTATTGAGGAAGCGAACCCATAACTAAGCATTCTGAGCCGAGGGGAGGAGCGGTGAGAAGGGGGGGAGAGAAGGGGGGGGTATGGCAATACCGTGTGGAGTACGTGCTGCTGATGGAGCAATTGGTGGCGCCGCGGCGGCTGGAAAGGCCTTTCCCGCAGGACAAGCAGGGCGAACCGGCCGCGGGGCCGAACGTGCCCGGATCACACAGCTTGCACGACACGGCTCTCGTCTCGCTGCTTGGCAAGCGGGCATCATTCAAGTCGTGCATTATGTGAAAAGACATGCAAGAGAGAGGCCTTCAGGACTCGGAGGTCGAACCTGGACGAGCCCGCGGGGCAGGGGAGGCAGTCCGTCCCCACTGACGGGCTATATGTGCCGGGAGGACAGTCCACGCATGAGACTGCGCCGCCTTTCATGGTACCGCTCGCGGAGATGAACTGTGCTCGCCGAGCGTTGTGAGCGAAGCATAGGCGGGAGCGGCAGAGGAGGGCCCTGTGGGACGTGTACCCGGATAACGGCGTGATCATGGGACACCGCGTCTCCCGTTCTGTGGGTGGTGAAGGTCCAGCTTAGTGTGTGATTGCCGGCCGCCAGTGGATACGTTCGTTCGTCCTCCTCGCCCGCTCCCATCTCGGCGATGACGTGATCCGATGACGCAAACTCAAACCTGCATCGTTCGCTGCACACAAGCGCAAAGCTGAAGGACACACTCCCGCCAGAGGGACCGATCTACGCACGCACAACACACAACACACACAGGCTCTGCTTCAGATGTCCCACGCTCGGTTGTGGGCAGTGTGCGGAATTACCTCCACCATAAGCTGCAACGTCGACTGCGCATAGCGGCCGTGCCCGTGGCCCGAGTCAGCGTGGGAGTCGTGCAGCTCCCAGCCTCTGATAGCATGCAAAAGTCCTGTCTCAGTCTTGGTGGTGGAGGGGAACACGTATGTGGTGAAGGCGGATGTGCGCACGATGTTCCACACCGGCCCGTGCAGTAGGTTGAAAAGTCCTGAAGGTCGTTCCACGAGGTGAAGTTCGTGTGTTGTAGCGTGCGAGGGGCGATTTGACCCGGGGCACAGGGCACGCAGGTCCCATTCTTCATGCTGATGTGCCCCTCATCGCAGGCCACGCACGTCTTGCCCTCTTCCGACCAGTGTTGGCCGGGCGGACACCATGTATCTGGTCAGACGCCATCCCGATCCCGAGCCCGAGCCCGAGCCCGATGTGCAAGAGTGAGACAGAGAGAACATGCGAGGGAGGGAGAGAGGGAGGGAATGAGGAGAGCACGAAAATATACCACAGGGCAGGCCAGTAATTTGGGCCACGGGATCGATGGCGGAGGTGTTGCATGTCACCGGCTGGAGCCATTCCAGGTTCTTCGACCGTATGCCATCGGTACAATTGGAATACACGTAGCGGTAGGAGTGACTCGTGCACGCTGAACAAGCGGAGTGATGCACGCAGGGAAAAGACAGAGTCAGGTTTGAGTGCGTGTCGCATGATGTAAACTTGGCGGATGGAGCAGCCAGTGGACATTACGTTCCCTCGGCCTACATGCGGAGGAGCCAGGGAGGGCGTATTGGTCGTCAGGGCAGGGCGCGCACGACGGGCTCCCGGCAGTGGCGGCAAAATGGTTGGCTGGGCAAGGCTCGCATTCGCTCGCCCCTTCCCTGGACATGGTCCCGGGGGGACACTTCGGACACGCACCGTCCTGGGCACGCCTGAGTCCCCCGATCTCAATAGACTGAGGACAGGTCACGGCAGGCGTGTCAGTCGAGGAGAGGGAAGGAGAGGGAAGCTTCAGCTGGAGGATGAGGCAAGGGGATACAGAAATGATGGCTTCATCCAGGCCGCTGCTCTGGCCTTCGTCCTTGGCGTAGATCCATGTGAGCAGATGGGTGCCGGCCGTGATGTTGAAGGTGCGGGAGGTGAATCGAGTGACGTCGCTCTGTAGATCCAGATGCTCGATGCCGTCGATGAAGAACAAGAGGCCGTCAGCACCTGCTTCAGAGCTGACTTGAAAGACGAAGGAGACATGCCCCGGTTCGATAAACTGTTTCCAAAGGCAGCTTACATATAGAGTAACTCATGCAGAGAAGAAAGGTGGGTAAGCACATTGAGTCCCAATTCGAGGACCGATTGGTAAGAATGGCCCGTTAAGCCCGAATCAATGAACCCTTCTGCGTCTATGGCCCAGCTGCCAAAACAGGTCAGGTCTGCAGAGAGTTGTCGCATCAGGCATGGAGATCAACTTACCCAGTGCACGTAGAGGTCGAGGCCATGCGCTCTCCCTCAGCGTTGAGGCAGTAAGTCACGAAGGGAAGAGAGGAATTGAGTTGGTCCTCTGGGTTCCATTGATTGAGTTTAACGTTCCGACCCGAGCTGTAGGTACCCGCCGGGCACGTGCTGCACTGCAACGCAGCCCAGGGGAGATAGTCGCCTGGTCCGCAATCGATACCTAGATGAGGGGTGGTTTTTATATAAGACGTTGGATATTCTATGTAGGGTTATTATTATTATTATTATTATTATTATTATTATTATTATTATTATTATTATTATTATTATTATTATTATTATTACCATTTTAATAAAAAATGACACGTACGGCAGGGGAGGTTCAGAACGGGAGGAGGCAGGTTATGGCAGGCCGTTGTTAATGGATAGTAAATCAAGGATCGGGTTCCAGTAGCCTCAATACAAGGAGTGTATTGTCGCCCGAGAGCCGAGTCCTCACACCCTGGTGAGGGTGGTTATATACCGCCTTATTTCCAGAGTGGCAAGAGTGGAGGGAATCATTAATCGGACGGACCTGGAGCAATTGGGTAACACGGACCAGAGTCGATCTGCAGGCGGACATCGAAGAGGGGATTGAAGTGCTTCCTGCAGAATGTGGAGGCAGTAGGGTATCTGTGCCTTACTTTTTGTCCGCTGGCTACCACAATGGCGTCTTTGCACGCTGCGTAGAGCCTATCGCAATAGTCAGTGCAGAGCACAAGCTCAATATCCTCTTTGCTGCCTTGATCGTTATCAGAACGGTCATTCCTTCCGTTCTCTGGTGGCCACACAAGTAACAACCCAGAAGTTCCGGGGGAACATGGCGAGCATCGCAAGAGGTTCAACTCTTGTGTGCACTCGGCATTTGCATGGTCGAGCATCAAGGAGGAATTCAAGTAAAGGCTCACTGGGTCTGCCAATCGAGATATCACCTCTTCGAAGGTAGGTAGACAGCATGTCGTTGAGCCCCCACATATAGACGAGTTCACCGGCATCTGAGAAATCCATAGTACGGTAAGACAGGTGGCCCTGCGATAGCACAAGAGTATAGAGTACTGGATGTGGATAAACGGCAGCGTTGAAAGAAGCACTGGCGTGTAATGGGCAAGACGAAGTGGCGACAGGGGCTGCGCAGACATTTATCACCTCACTAATTCGCCACAGGATAGAAAGCTCCATCCATACTATATGCCAGGCTAAGGAGCGAGGGAATAAGCGATGCCCATCAACCGGGGCACGCATCTCCTCCCGAACCTTATCGACTCAAGAGCCGCACAGAAAACTACAAAGAAAAAGGGGCCAGGAAAATAGTGAAGAAAATTTGGGAAAGAAAGCATGCCACGGGGTCTTTTGTACAGGTTGCACAAGCAATCACGCAAAAGAGGAACCTACGGCTGGATGACAGCCTCAAGTCGCTTATCTTCGAGATCCTTGACGAATTCGGTGATTGGGGCCGGCTCGACCTGAGCTTCGGTGAGGGCTGGTGACGTTTTCAGTGAGCCACCATCGAAACGATCCAGACTGCGCAACGCACTTTTCTTGTATTCTTCGTAGTCCTTCTTGATGGTGGGATACTTGGCCAGTTTTTCTAATCGTTGAGGGCTCTTGAGGGCCGGCTTTGGGGCAGGAGATATGATCAGTTCATGACTTGCGAGGCCTCTAAGAGCAGGGGCTCGATGAAATCATACCATCGACACCCACTTGGTACCCGGTGGTTCCTCTTCCTCTAGAGGGGTGTCATCAACTTCAGCAAAGTATTCACCGAGCTTTTCGGCCTCTTTGTCGACTTTCGCCTGAAGAAAAACCCATGGTGAGTCTTGAAAAGAGTAAAACCAACCCAGTGCTGCGAACCTGTATGCGCTTTTCATCGACTAGAGTCTTTTTGGGCGATTCCTTCTCTTTTTTGGGTGTGGTTGGGCCGCTGCGCTTACGCGGCTTCTTGGTCACGGGCTTCTTTCTCTGGTATTCTTGGTCCCTCTTGTCTTCCTCTTCTTCCTCCTCCTCCTCCTCCTCCTCCTCGCTTTCGCTTTCTTTCTCCTTTTCGCTCTTCCTTTTCGTGCCTGCCGCTTTTGGTTTCTTTTTGTTCTTTCTACCTTCCTGTTCCTTATCTTGTTGTCGCCTTCGCTTCATCTTGGTTGTAACTTTCGCTGGATCGAAGCGCTTCGTTGCAGGGGGTTTTCGCGGCGATCTTCTGGGCATGGCTTCGGATCCTTCGTCTTGGTCGGTCACGACGAGGGTAGGGGTGGATAACGACTTGCCTCTCCTCTTGGCTACCCTTTTTGGTCGTTTAGGGCTGGAGTCTTTGCCCTCTCCTTCGGAGTCATCGCCAAACTGCAACTTTCTCTTGGGGCTAACGCTTTTTCCCCTTAGCCCCCTAATGGGCTCCTTACCCGCGGGCTCAGGAGTGTCAAAGGCCGTTGGTTTCTCGACTGGAGCTGCTGCCCTCATAGGGGACGCTTCCATATCCTCGGTTTCGCTTACATCTTCCTTGGGATGGCCGAAAATCGCCCCTAGGTCGTCCTCCATCTCTCGCCTACTACCGTTGGCCGCGGTACAATTAGACCGGTAAAGAAACACATCCACTTTTCTTTTTTTATTTTATTTTCCTCTCTGCTAATGGACCCGCCAGACACGTCTGCACTCGAAGCTGAAGGAGCCGAACTTGAGGTGGCCCTGCACAGCTTTTTGCACCTAGTGCAATCGTACTACGAGTCCCCCTCGCAACCCCTGGTCCAGCGAGCCTTAGACGCATACGAACTGTGCAAGTGCAGCACAGACGGCACGATCGTTGTTGAAGATGAGGAAGAGCTTTACAAGTATCTGCGACGGATTGGGTTCATGCGTGCCTGTAATGAAGGCTCGAATAAGGCGAAGCCTTCCGGCCAGGCCACCATGCACTTCTTACATTATGCACACATTGAAACATTCGAGGCCACAAAGAGCCGTGCACGAAGCGAACACCATGTCAAAATGGCGTTACAGCATGAAGCTGACCTGATAAGCCAATTAGTCGCCGTCTTTTGCCTACGCAAAATCCGACACAAAGAGGATAAACCATCTGAAACCGTGTTCATTCCCGGCGATGAGCTTGGTGAAGGTCCCGTGCTATCATTGGGAGAAGCAAAGGCCGCCTTAACCTCGTTTGTTGCTAAGTATCAAAAGGTGAGTATCGTTGTCTCAAGGATTCTAGGTCATCTTAACGCTTCCCTGCAGATGATAGGAACATCACCCTTTTTGAAAGGTCTTAGACTTGTGTTTGAGCGACAAGCGCAACAGCACTACGTGCTGATGTGGACACTTCCTATAAGTGTTTTGACAGAAAGTGGCGGCCCCGAGTTCTTATCTGACAGTCTTTCCCTACTGCGCGTGTTGCAATTTCAACCATTTACTCTGGTCCGCGATGACGGTATGGCTACAGTGCATTTCTTATGATTACTTCCCTTCTAATCTTTGCGAGTAGAGGGTTATGCAGAGGTAGGATGGCAAGTGTTCTCTGCACTCACCGACAAGGATATCAAGATTCTGCTCCGCAGCTGTTTAAACGAGCGCTTACTGAAGAAATTGCCGGGTTCGCCGACCGGCTCTATCGCCATCAGCGAGATGCCTCGACGGCATGCGGTGGAAACGACACCCTCTGTATCCGGCGATAGACGAAGAAAGGGCAGCAGCGTGTCCCTATTGTTGCATAAAGCCAAGCTTTCCTTGTAATCCTTGATCTCACGAGGGGAGATATAGAGCCGAGAGAAGAAAGCACCGCACCAACGCAAGTGCTTCATAGACTTAGCAATAGTGGGGAAATGTTATTGAAATTTGGCCGATTATGTGAACGCGCACGGAGGGGAAAGCTTCTCGCGTTTCTTTCTCATCAGTAATCATCAAAACGTCAGATATCTAAACAGAAGCCATCATGGATAAGGTACCAAAGCTTCCTCTCCCTTATAACGCCTAGTTCTCAAAAATCCACGTGCCAGCCCAATACTCAGGTTTATGTTACCAACATTTCGGCCAGCGCCAGCGAGAAGACGGTCACCGATTTCTTCTCGTTTTGTGGCAAGATCAATTCCATGACCCTGCGAACGTGCGGCTTTACCACACAGAGAGTTGCCTTACTTTGCTCTAAAACCTTTTGTTGACAGGCTGGAGGGGGGAGTCAAGGAGGCTGTTATCGAGTTTCAAACAGACGCCGCTGCCAAGACGGCCCTTCTCCTTACTAACGCTCTGATCGTTGATAGGTACCACCGGTGGCCCTCTCCACTCTCCAAGCCTCCTTTGCTTATCCCGCTGGCGTGTATGCAGGCCAATCACGGTTGCCCAGTATACTGGGACGCCGGTTAGCGAGAAGGTAGAACACGAAACAAAGGTGACTGCCGAAGAAATCAAACATCAGCACCACGCTGTCCCCGATCACGAGCGCGTACCGATCACCACCTTGGTATTGTTCTTCCTTTCAACGGAATTAGAACTGACACGCTTTTTCCTGTAACATAGAGCAAGACGTCTATTATTGCTTCTATGATTGCTGCTGGATATAATATGGGTGCAGATGCCATCGAAAAGGCTCGCGTTTATGACGAGCAGCACAGCATAACCGAGAGCATTCACGCTCAAACGGAAGCGCTCAAGGCTAGGGCGCAGTTGATCGATCAGGAGTACAAGATCAGCGAGACTGCAACTGCTTGGGGCAACGCCGCCAAGAGCTGGTGGTCTGGTGTGGACCAGGCCCTTGGCCTCTCGCAGACTGCCACGACTCTAAGAGAGAGTAGCTCCGCTGCCGCCAGAGCCGTGCGTCTCCTTCTTGCGTCTTGCTGAGAAAATCGAGCGATCTTATTTGTCATTCAATTGTCAACACAGATCAGCGAGAGCGAGGTCGCTCAGGCTGCCAATGAAACTCTTGAAATCGCCAAGGAGGTTCTCGTCGGTGCTGCGGACACTGTCCGAACCAGCACCAACCGTTTCATCGATGAGCAACCTACGCTCAAGGCCGCGTCCACCAAGATCCATGAGGGCACTGAAGCCGTCAGCAAGGAGCTGAGGGGGGTGGTTGATGAGACATCTCGCCTCATACGAGAGCGGGAGCAGGCCAAGAGGTCGGGTCCTTTCGACGAAATCCCTGAACAATCCACCTCAACTGCCTCAACTTCCACTACTCCATCACCCAACCCGCAAGAGGAACTATCTGCTTCTCCTGCTGCGCCGCAGCAGCCCCAGGACACTGTTTCGCTCTGAGCGCTCGTCTCGACGAGGACGTTTTTCTTTTCTAACAATGCAAAATAGAAAACAAAACAGAAAAATGAATTTTCAGTCTTTCTGTTAAGGTGTCGGCAATTCGAAGAAAACCGAAGCCTGGCGTTTACCCGCCGCCACCCCGCTCTTC
The DNA here is from genome assembly GCA_000826265.1 of Acanthamoeba culbertsoni. NCBI lineage: Eukaryota > Discosea > Longamoebia > Acanthamoebidae > Acanthamoeba > Acanthamoeba culbertsoni. The sequence goes on from CDFF01071759.1 coordinate 47,924, forward strand.
TTGGAAGCTGTAACGACGAACTTATGATACCCCTCCCCTTTCTTTGGAAGGTACCAATGTGGGCGTAGGCCTAGATGTCGCCTATTCTTGCATTTGGATCTACTGGGTGTCCGTCTAAGTTAGGTCTCCCCTCTAACGAATCTCTTTTCTTGCTTTCTTGCCGCAGTGGCTCTGGGTGAACTTCTCTCCACTGGACCACACTCACGCTTCAAGTTCTCCGGAGACTCCTTCGGAGTCGTATGGTGTGAGTGGTGGGCTTCTTAAAGACGCGGTAGTCCAAGAACTATTGAGCACGAAGGAAGTTAACAAGGCCGACAACGTGCAAGCAGCGGTATTTGCCAAGGCCCTGATAGGGCGCTATTTGTGTGTGTTATTCAAGGACTCGGTTCATTGCCGAACCCGCTTTTCTGACGCGGCCAAGTCTACCTACTATACCGTACGCCGAACGAGCTCGGCCGAACGCGAAACCCGTCTGAAGGACATACCTGCCTTCCCTCAAGATTTGCGCGTTAAGATTCTGCAAGAGTTGAAAGAAGAACGCCTGGGGAGGACTTCAGCGCGCAACCTGCTCCAGCTCATGACGCAACCCTCTTCGTCTTCCCTTACAGCCACCACCACGGGTTCTTCCGCTTCGGCGACCAAAAAGCCTCGTCTCGAGCCCAGCCCTTCGTCTTCAAGCCTGTCGGCTTCGCCCATCCCTTCTCCATCATCCCAATCACCTCCACAATCGCAGGAACAGAGATCTCGTCCGTCTTCCTCCCCATCTTCGCCTTTGCGAAAGGGTGAAGCTCAGCCCATGGATCTGGTGGTCGAGGCTGCAGCGGCGGCTCAGAACACAAGTCGAAAGCGGCGACGTGACGATGATGCAGAAGACAGTCATCATGCCACCAGTGGGGACGAAACAGAGCGAAGTACGGCGTCCGACACACGACGTGCTTCTCTCAAACGCTCCGCTTCGATGTCCAGCTCGATGACATCGGTTGCTGGAGCCACCAGCGGCGAGAACGGACGTGCTGCTCAGAGAATGCGCACCGATTCTTCCGGCCCAATGAATCCGCCCTCGGAGGCTTCTGCTCAGCGCGGCACCAGCAGCCCGAAGCGCCCAGTCGGAGGCACGGAATCTATTGGTCCATCGGGCGGCACCAGTGGAGCTGCAGCAATGGGACGCCTGCTGCGTCGCCAAGTGTCGACACCTGTCCTCCCCACACAAACCGCCCGGGTTGGACCCGGCGGACCCGCGCCGCCGCCAAGCTCGTCAGAACCCTGGAAAAGAGAGATTAACGACCTGTGGGCTAAGCAGCTGGCTATGCTGCGGGAAATTAATACCCTCAAGAATGAATTGGGCAGACGTGAGGCTGCCCGACAAAGGGAGATACTCGGCCTGCGACAGGAGATTGATGGCCTGCGAGGTGTGTGCAGCCGTGCTTACGCATTGAAAGGACGTCTCTGCTAAAGCAGTCACGCGTCTTGCAGGTGAGGTCTTTCGGTTACGGCAGATGAAAGGCTTGAAGCCAGCCAGCTCCGATAACCTGCTGCCCCCATCACAAAAGCCACCAGCCCCAGCGCCGCCTGCGGAGGCTCAGCCCGAATCCTCGGCTAAACCAGTCTTGGGAGCAGGCAAGTTGCCCCCTCCTGAGCAGCTCAGAACCGACCCCGCCTTTTACTAAAAACCCGGTTTAGGGTCTTCGTCTCCTGCCTCTGAAGGGCCTGAGGGAGCAGCAGCCTCCCTTGCTGCGTTGCGGAATCGTCCCGAGCCTCCTGCCAGTACTGGCAGTGATGCTCCCAGCACAAGCACGACCTCCTCCACGCGTCCAGCAGCGCCTCCTTCCCCTTCCCGACCGACAAATACGACGCAAGCAGCGCTGCCTTCCGTCACCCCTGTATGAATTTAAAATTCTACCAAAATTCGAAGAATTGCGAAAAAACGCGCGAACAAGCCAACCTTTTTTTCTTTTGCTTCAAGCCCGCTGGCGGCAACATTCTCTTATAAGAGCGGGCAAGATGGAATCGACAGTTGCAGATCGCCTGCCTGTCATGCCTCTCGTTCTTATTGCCACCACTGTAGCTCTTACCGTGATCTTCGCCATTTATTGGATATGGGGTAAACCCCGCAGAAAGGAAAAGGCACCATCTTCACCAGTACGATCGAGCGCCGATTCGCACGTCCGAAGTTTGAATGATTCTGGTAAAATCCAGCAACGACGCCTTATGCGCGAGGATGGACGTGTCCAACACTCTGAAGAAATAGACCTGCGCAGTACGTCTCTTTCTTTAAATTTACTTAATTTACTCATCTCATTCTCTTGGCAGATGACACACGATTAGCCTTTGAGCGGCAGTTGTTGCCTCGTGGTAATCAACCATATTCTACAAGAAGTTCTCTTACGGACTCAAGAGAATCGCCTGCACCCATGTACCCCAGAACCTATTATCCGGAGCGTTCTGTGGGAAACGCTTGGGAAGAGACAGCCTCCCTAGAGACCCCTCGCCCTCTCCCGTCTTACTCCTCCAGGCCCTCGGACACTGGCCCTGCCCGACCAGTCTTTATGACTCCCCCCACGCGCGTACAACCTCAGCCCCTGACAGGTTTGTGTGCTGAGTTTTTCCCCTTTTTGTATTGAAATCTTAAATTCTTCAAATAATTACTTACATTTTTGACACAAAATTCAGATGGCGCAACTCGTGGTGGTCCGCCGGCCATGGAGCCCCTTTTAATGGACGTCGAAGACGACCACTTGGCCCACAACAGGAAGCGGTTGATAATCGAAAACGACTCTGCGCAGCCCAAAAAGCAGCAGCGAGTCACTTCTCCCGGTGCTGGCCCGATGCTTGCCGAAGCCACCCCTCGACCTAAGAGGCGAATTTCTCCTTCCGTGCGGTCCTCCTTCGCTTGTGTTCCCTCCTTCTTGTGCATCAGATATCCCGTCGTACAAGCAATAACCAAAGCTTGTGTGCAGAAGTCAGGCTCTCCTTCGTATGAAGAAATGTCTGCCAAGCGAACCAAGCCAGCGGGCACACAGTGGGAAAGGTACCAAAACTGCGCTCATGCACTACGCTCAACCATGCCACTCATCAATACTGGCCTCAGTGTCTCTCGAGTGTCCAAGCGCAAGGCTCACAATGGCAGCCCCGACCATCGAAAGCCGCTCTCCCCTATGGAGCAGGAGGGCTTTGTGTCGAAGAAGAGAAGAGACGCAGGAGCATCTCCCATGACCTTCGAGAAGCCGTCTCTTTATCCCAAGCTGGATGAAGAAGAGTCGGTCCCGCGACCCGTCGGCAGTCGCCCGCGTTTCGGTGGCATGAAGTCAACGCCTCCCCGCGATCAGCCTATGAACATTTCCCCTGCACACGAGACAGTTGCGCACGTGGCCATGGAGGTCACCAGTCCCGCAACGCCCATCACACCCTCCACTATGCCAGCTTCTACTACTCCCGTGAAGGCAGCCCCGCAGCCTCCGGTTGTCGTAGAGAAGAGGGCAGAGGCACCTGGCACCCCGACAAAGACGATGAGCGCGCAGCTTGTCCTGCCGCCGAAGTCCGGCCTGAAGAGCACGCCGCGACATCGTGTTGCGCTGACGCCCAGGGACAAGGAAAAGGCCAAGGGCACGCGTCTCTCACCGCTATTTGAGACGCTGGAGCACGTTTCCAAGAAGCCCGTTGTGCTCTCTGACGACGGTGACGATGAAGAGGCTGCGGAACGTCGATATGAAGCCTTGTCTCAACAGGCCGAAAAGAAGCTTGAGGATAAACGCCGCCGGGAAGAGGAGGAACGAGCCGCCAAAAAGAACAAGCCTCCACGAGTGATATCGGTACGCGATTTCGTTTTTTTTCCCCCCCGCTCTTCGTACTTCGCAACTAATGGTTGCCCCCTTTCGATTATACAGCTTTCCGGTGTGATGCCTCCGCCACCCAAGCCTGAGCCTTCCCCCACGCCCTCGCTTGCTTTGTCCGTTTCTACGCCCGCTCTGCCCGTTTCCGCGCCTGCCACTGCTGCTCCTGCCGCAGCCCCGCTCAGCCAGCCAGCTGCCACTCCTGTGTTTGCGTCTGTCACACCTTCCGCACCGCAAACCTCTCAGCCCGCATCGACAGCACTCTTTGGCACTCCGGCGGCGTCTGGCGCGCAGCCATCTGCTGCCTTTGGTGCCCAGTCCAGCGCGCCGTCATCGTCTGGTGCGGCAGCTGCCCCGGCGCCTACGACAGCCGCGCCTTCCACCGGCTTTGTGTTGGGCGCCACCGGCGGTGCAGCACCTTCGTCGACGCCTTCCGCCACCTCGGCGGCTGCCACTGCTGCATTCGGGACTCCCTCCGCTTCTGCGCCTGCTCAGGTGTCGTTCGGCACCACATCGGTTCAGCCACAGACGACCCCCGCCTTTGCCGCTCCTTCAATCGGTGCTGCCAGCGCCACGGCCACTACGATGCCGTTCGGCGCCGCCCCTTCCGCTACTTCTTCTACCACCCCTTCCTCGGCGCCCGTTTCCTTTGGCACCACTACTCCGGCGTTCGGGTCCGCTCCTGCCTTTGGTAGCACACCCTCCGCAACGCCTGCTTTCGGCGCCTCTACGCCGTCAGCCTTCGCCACCTCGACCTCAACTCCATCAGTTGCCACATTTGGAACCTCTACCGGTTCTTCAAGCGCCTCTTCCACGTTCGCCACGTTTGGGCCATCGTCCTCGACTACTGCTGCTTTCGGTGCTCCGACGGCATCTTCGACAGCTGCTCCCGCCTTCGGCTCCTCCTCGACGTTGTCTACGCCATCATCGAGCACTTTTGGGGCGGCGACCACATCAAACCCGTCCACACCGGCGTTTGGTCAGGCGCCGTCCTCTACCGGGGCCTTCGGCGCATCTTCCGCCACTCCCGCCTTTGGCGCTTCCTCGTCAGCTACTCCCGCCTTCGGGGCGTCGTCTAACATTCCTGCCTTTGGAACCTCTTCCGCGACCACGGCCTTTGGCACTCCTTCATCATCCACCACGGCCTTTGGCGCTCCTTCGTCCGTCCCCGCTTTTGGCGCCCCCTCTTCTACGACCCCATTCGGCGCCTCTTCAGGTGCTCCTGCCTTTGGAGCCTCTTCCGCCACCACTGCCTTTGGCGCTCCTTCGTCATCCACCACGGCCTTTGGCACTTCTTCATCCGCCCCCACGTTCGGTGCCCCCTCTTCGACCGCCACATTCGGCGCTCCGTCTGCCCAGCCATCAGCGGCTTCTGGTGGTGAGGAGTCGCTCTTGGGTGCTGCGCTACGAGACGCAGGAGGCGGCACGGCGTCCGGCGCCAGGAAGCCGCCCATCCGCGGACGACGCCGGGGCAGATAAAGTGCTTCGGCTGGCCCGTTTTTCGTTCACACCAGAACGGAGACTGAAACCCCAACAAGAAAAACATCAGCGACACCAACAACTTCAACTTCAATTTGTGGATATTCGAAATTTTCTTTTCATGCCGCTAAGGCTGGCGTGGAACATGTATCATCATCTTCACTACCGCAAGCGCGCGAACCATCACGACCAGCCATCGCGCCGTCGTGTGGGCTTTCCGCTTGCCTGGAAGAGATGATAGTCGATCAGCTTGAGGAACGACGTCGAGACCGTCGTTGACCGTGCAGGCGTGTCATCGTGCAGCTACAAATTTCAAGTGCGCCAGGGCCAGATGTGTTGAAGGCATCTGCCTCCCTGCGGCCGGCTTCGTTAAATCAGGGCAGAAGAGCACCTTGAGGCTGCAAACCTTCGTCCGCCTACGCGTCAAAGAAATTGCTGTAGGATTGGACTCTCGATTTGGTTGTAGCGATAAATTTTGTGTTCGCCCTTTGCGCAGCTTTTTTCTTTTTTTTTTCTTTTTTACAAGTAGGGTATCTGGTATGATGCACAGGTACTGAATATGGCTAACGGGCAATACAGGAGGGTCTTGGCCCTTTCGTACTTGTCGAGAGGGTGAATAAACAAGCCATTTAAATGACTTTGGTGCGCAGTGCTGTTGGGTTAAATGAACTCTCCTTTTCCATTCTTATCGGTTCCTTTCTTTGTTTAGTTGGGTGAAGGGGTGCCCCGAAGTGCCCGTGTTGGTGTGTAGATGTGGTGGGTGAGTGTAGTGAGTAACAAGCCTTTTCAGAAGGCCTCAAGACGAGGTCCCCCATCGGGGCTTGCAGGGCCAGGCTCAACCCTTTCGGGGAGCACCGGGTACGGGCCGCTCAATGTCGTGAACCTCGCTGAGAGGAACAGCGCCAGAGCGTGCAGTGCACCGGCTGCTTACTCGCCTCCCTCCTGGCGGAGAGAGAGGCTTTCAGCCAGAGCAGGCACACAAAATCCAGCTCAACCCCCCTGAAGGTTGAGCCGCAAAGGACGGGTGTGGAGGGTTGCCCTCTTGAAGGCTTAGGCTGGCTTGAAAATTATGGGACCGGATCGGTTAGTGCGCTTACAGGAAAAAAGTCGGATTCAAGAAATTTCGTATCATTGTAACTTTATGTGTTGCAACGCTACAGACGCTTCAACCCAACTAAACGAAACGAATGAAAGTTACGCGGGTTTATTTGCCACTTTGAGCAAAATGATTCAATATCTGCCTCCACAACTGAGAGAAGACAGGTTTATGGCAAAGAAAGGGATTGCCAATTACATGCGAATAGGCTCGACAAGCATGTGGTCCCCTCTGTCGCGGTGTCGCTTGGACGATGACGAGGATGAGGATGATGACGAGGAGTGGTGTTCCCGGCGAGAGGCTGAGGACGAGGATCTGTTCCTATCGGCTTCCTTCTTGCTCTTGCTCGACTTTTCGCGCTTCTCATCCTTTCTCCTGGAGGATGATTTCGAGCTCTTGTCCTTATCGCGCTGGCCGTCCTTATCCTTCCTCTCCTTCTTGCTACCCCCACTGCTGCTACCCTTCTCTTTCTCACGCTCGTCACGCTTCCGCTTCCTGTCTTCCTTCGACTTCTCCTTGCTGCCTTTTTCGCCTTCCTTGTCCTTCTCTTCTTTTGTCTTCTCTCTGCTCCTCTTTTCCTTCTTTTCGTCCTTGCTACGTTCCTTCCGCGAGGATGAATCTTCGGGCTTCCTCTTCTTGTCTTCCCTTCCTCGATCCATTTCGCGCGGTTCTCTTTCCTTCTGTCGCTCCTTCTCCTTTCCCTGTCTCTCCCAATCCTCTCTCTCACGCTGACGCTCGCGGTCCCTTTCCTTGGCCCATTCGCGCTCCCACTCGACCTCTCTGGCCTTATCCCTTTCCCTCTCTCTTTCCCTCTCTCTTTCCCTCTCTCTTTCCCTCTCTAGCTCCGTCTCTTCGCGCTGCCTTTCCTTCTCCCTCTCGCGCTGCTTTTCCTTATCTCTAACAGCTCGATCCCGTTCGAGCTCGCGCTGCCTTTCCTTCTCCTTCTCCTTTTCTCTTTCCCTCTCGCGCTGCCTCTCTTTGTCCCGTACGCTTTCGCGCTCCTTCTCGCGCAGTCGTTCCCTTTCGCGCTCCTCGTGCTCCCTTTGCCTCTCCTTCTCCTTTTCCCTCTCACGGTCCCTGTCAGCGTGCTCGCGATGGATAGCGCTCTCAGACTCGTGGGAGGTCTTCTCCTCGCGCCTTCTCTTGGGCTCTCTTTCGAACTCACGCGACTGGCTCACCTCGCGGCGCTCCCTTGGCGTCCGCGCATCATCCTCGTGCTTCCGCTTTTCGCCGCGGGACTCGCCATCTCTCGAACGGCTGCGCGCGTGCCTGCTACGGCTTCGGCTGCGCTTCGACTCCGCTTCGCCGTCCCTCGGCCGTTCGGTCTTTTTCCTCTTTTCGCCCTCGGGCTCGCGCTCCCGAGTCGACGATCTTCTCTTTTCCGACCGCTCGCGCTCCCTGTCCCTGTCCTTCTCAGCGTCCCTGTTCCGGTCGCGCTCCCTTCCGCGGCTGCGGCTGCGGCCACGGTATCGGCCGCGATCATCGTCGCGGTCCCTGCGATCCCTATCTCGGTCTCTGTCGTAACCCCCGCGGTGGTATCTTCCGTCTCGACCTCCCATCCCGAATGGCGGCATGCCGTAGGGCGGCATTCCGTAGTACTGGGCCGCGGCATATGCCATGCGCGGGTCCATCATGCCGTACCCCGACATGTAGGCCATGCGCGGGTCCATTCCGTACGGGACTGACGGCATGCCATACATTCCGTATGGGCAATCGCGCGCCATATGTCCCGGCTCTCCGCACTTGAAGCAGCCCGCCAACTGATTCACACGCACGCACACAACACACCATCCATCGCGATTAGCTGACGTCGAGAAGGAAATGCACTCGCTGGTATAGCGTACCCTCTTGTCGAAGACTGCGCCAGTGTCCATTTGGCCGCGCGATGGCGGTGGCTGCTGCATCTCGTCGTACTGGCGCCGTCCTTCGCCATCAGGTGGGCCGGCCTGTGCTTCGCTGGCCGCTGCTGAACGAGGCTCGGGGGCCTCAGGCGCGCCGTCCCTGGCGGACGAAAACTGGGCCTCGACGGGCCCCGGAGAGGCAGGGTGGCCAGCAGACGTGGGTGATAGCGGCGGGGTGGGAGTGATGGAGGCAGTGGAAGACGAAGCGGGGGCCTCCTGTTGACCTGGCGTGGCCGGCTGGGAGCCTGGCCTCGATACACCTGCAAGGGCCAAGCCGCCTTGGGGTGAGCTAGGTCGCGATGACGGCGCAGCGGCCGCTGCAGCATCAACACTCACAGGACCACGCAACGCGTTTATTTGTTCCAGGCTGTTGAACCGGGTCAGTTGCATACCAGTTTCTAACTCTTCGAAAGGGAGCACTCCGGTGGCGCCGGGACTGTCCACTTTGGGCGTGGCAGCGGCGGAAGTGGAGCCTGCACCCGATGCCGAAGAGCCCTCCCTGACGTCCATCCCCATGCTGCGCTTGTAGGCGTTGACGGCCTCCCGGAGATTCTTGTTGGGGAACAGGCTGTCTGCAGTTACGCTGGCGTCCTTGCAGCTCGGGCACCTGCCGTTCGACAATAAGGCCGCTCGCACGCCTGGGATGAGAAATGAAGTAACGATAGGGAGAATGAGGTAAACCGAAGACGACAAGCTTGTGAAAACGCTTATGTGCGTGTAAAGACTTACATTGTAGACAGAACGAGTTGCCGCAACAAGGAACAAGAACAGCATCATCGAGTAGCAGCTCACATATCGGGCACTGGAGCTCGGTGGGCGTTTCCTCTCTTACTAGCGGATTGTCCACAGTGGCAACGGCCTTCTTGAAGGTCTCCTCGTCCGGTCGCACCTTGGCCAGCGTGCCGTCAGCGAGTCGCACCACGCCCTTCATGTCCTTGATGTCGTCGTTCTTGCCCTTGATTTCTTGTAGGAAAGAGCGTGGAATACCAAGAGCTCGCTTCACCTTGGGTACATCAAATCGAGGATCGCCGTTGGTGGGACAGTGCTGAATAAAGTGTCCAGGCTGTCCGCATCGGTAGCACACATAGCCAGGCGGAGGCATACGCTGCTGTTGGGCTGCCCCGCCTCTCCGCACACCACCCGAAGCTGGTGCTACGTAACTGCCAGCGCCAGCGATAACTGCGTTGATTTTGTCTTCTTCAGTCTCCGAGACAGGTGCACCAGTCGCAGGCTGAACGGATACGGGCTGAACCGGAGCTGGGGCGGCCTTAGGCGCAGCCTGAATCGAGGCCTGTTGACTGAATGTAGGAGGAACTCGCTTCGCGATAACGTTTGTGTTCTTTGGGATGAGATCTTCATCCTTGTACTCTGTTGTTCCGAGAAGAGAATGAGCTAAACCAACAAACCAGTGCGGGCGTGACTACACGAACCTTCTGACGTCTGTAGGTTAGTAACACGCAGCTCTGCTATTGTGAGTTTGATCTTTTTCTGCTCTATGATAGCCTCCTTGAGCTCAGAGCATTTGATGAAGGAACCATCGAAGTGAATGGTATTGAAATCCGCCGTGCCAAGCGTGACAGCAAATTTGTAATGGACCGATGAGGACATGGCGCGCTTAAGCTGTAGGCAGGTGAGTTAAGAGGGAGGAACGATTTATTTCGACCCAAGAACGAAATGATTGTTTTGTTTAAATGGGTCACTCCTCTCTGTGAAAGCGCAATGATGATGCCTCGACAATCCTGTCCGGTTGGTGCTCTGGGCTCTGGCGGGCAAAAAACAGAATATTTGCTGGTTTACCTTAGCAGGCACTCTTCCCCTCAAATTCCATCCTTTTTCCGATATTCCCGTGTCGACTATAATATTAAGCAACAAAAAAATAGAAAAAGAAAAGAAAAGAGGTCTACCAAATTCTACCGCCGATAGCCGTGTGGCACTTTTAATCTGTCGCCGGTAGCAGACAAAGCGTTTCACAATGGAAGACCAACAGATAATTGAAGCGGTGGTTGCAAAGGTCAATGACTTGCGGAATGGCGAGTACGTTCAATCTTTTATTTATCGCTCTCGTATTCAGTAGCTCAGCCGGGACTTTACCAGGATGCGCGAGGTGGCACTCGGCGACGCTGGCAAAGTGTTGCTTGTCAAGGAGAATAACGAGTTCAAGGCTATTGGAAACAAATGCACACACTATGGTGCTCCCTTGAAGGACGGCGTACGCTTCGGTGTATTTAATGAATTGGCTTGCTTCGCTTGCGGTTGAGGCCGTTCCGGTACTTCCCACAGGTTCTATGCAATGGTAAAGTGCGCTGTCCGTGGCATGGCGCATGCTTTAACACTTCTACTGGCGACATTGAGGACAGCCCGGGCCTGGATTCCATTCACACCTTCAAGGTGCAGCATTTTTAGTTTACCCACGCATACACTCTGCTCATAGTGCCGCCTGGTTCTTCCCAAGGTGCGCGTGGATGGCGATGACGTCATCGTCACCGCTCCTGCCGGCGAGCTCAAGGTATGGAAGCGAACGCCTCGCGTCGGTTCCTGCAGCTCTGCGGACACTCGCCTATTTGTCATCATTGGCTCCGGTATTGTAGTTTTTACGCATGTCGCTTTTCCTTCTCTTTTTCAGAAAGATTAACTGACATTTCCTTTTTAGGTGCTGCTGGCCAGTCTGCCGCCGAAGCCCTTCGAGATGAAGGCTTCACTGGTACATTCTATTTCTCGCATCTTCTCCTCTGGTTGATTTACACCATCGCATCAATAGGACGCATTGTCGTCATCGGCAAGGAGCATGACCTGCCCTACGACAGGATCAAGCTCAGCAAGGCCATGACCGCCAGCGTAGAGAGCATCCTTCTGCGCCCAGAGTCCTTCTACAAGGAGCGCAACATCGAGCTTCTGCTCGGCAAGGAGGTCCTTTATCCTTTCCGATATCGTTTCGAGTAGATAAATTTCTCACCCAGCGAGCCCCCCCCCTGTTCCTCCTATTGCAGGTAACCGAGCTCGACATCAACAACAAGGCAATCACTCTCGCCAGCGGAGAGACCTTCAAATACGATGGCTGCCTAGTGGCCACTGGTGGCATGTACGCCCCTCCCTCTCCCCGATTCCTCCCGGATAGTGCCGGTGTGCGTGAAGCTCAATCGCCGCTTGCGTAACGGTCGACAGCCCCCGACGTCTGCCCATCCCCGGAAGCGACCTGGGTAACGTGTACTGCCTTCGTGTCCCCGAGGAGGCCCACGCCATCGCAGCCAACGCCGAGGGTAAGAATCTGGTCATCATCGGCTCGTCATTCATAGGTATGTGTTCCCTCCCTTCTTCTCACTGGTGGCATCTGCCCTTCTCATCTGATGGAATTGGTCGTGGCTTCGATGCAGGCATGGAGGTCGCCGCCGCGCTGGCCGCCAAGGCTAAGAGCGTGTCGGTCATCGGCATGGAGAAGGTGCCGTTCGAGCGCGTCCTCGGTGCCGAGGTGGGCACCGCCTTGCAGAAGGTAACCCCCGCGCCCGCTCAAGCTTCCCCTACAGCGATGGACGCCAGTTACCCAACCGCTCACGCCGGCTCCTGGCCATTCCTGTCGCGTAGCTTCACGAGTCGAAGGGTGTCAAGTTCTACCTCTCGAGCACCACCAAGGAGTTCCAGGGCGAGGGCTCGGTAGGCCTGTCCTGCCCTTCGCGGCGCCGTTGACCTTCCTAAGTTGGGTTGTTAACACCAAGCTTCGCCCTTCCGCTTCCTGTATAACAGGTGAAGGCCGTGGTATTGGGCGACGGCACGGTGCTCGAGGCCGACCTGGTGGTCGTTGGCGCCGGCGTCATCCCCGCAACCGGCTTCATCAAAGGCAACGTCAACCTCGCGCGCGACCAGAGCATCGTGGTCGATGAGGTCCGTGGCCTATTCTGCTCCTGATTCTCCTCCTGAGAGGTACCTCAAGGCGACTCACGTCAAGCTTTCCGCACTGTGCACAGTACCTCAAGGCCGCGGACGGCCTTTGGGCCGCTGGAGACCTGGCCCGCTATCCTTACCACCTCACCGGAGAGTCCGTCCGTGTGGAGCATTGGGGCATGGCCCAGACTCAGGGTACGACCTAGTGATCCCCTCCCTGGATGCAGTGCCGATAGCCTGTCCGGGTTACTGACACGGCGCATCCGCCTCAGGTCGCGCCGCAGCTCGCGCCTTCCTGGGCAAGCAGAAGAAACCCTTCGACATCGTGCCCTTCTTCTGGACCGTCCAGTTCGGTAAGAGCATCCGTTACGCCGGCCACGCCACCTCATTCGACGAGGTCATCGTTCATGGCAATCCTGAGGAGCTCAAGTTCGCCGCCTACTATGCCCGGCAGGGCAAGGTATTGGCCGTTGCCGCTCTCGGTACGTTGCCAACTCGTATATCTACCAAGCAAAGAGGCGTGCGGGGCTTATGTAATGCTCTCGCGTGTAGGTATGGACCCGCTGGTCTCTGCTGCGGCTGATCTCCTCGGCCTCAACAAGATGCCGTCGGCAGCTGAGCTGAAGACCGGCAATGCAGACCTTAAGGCCCTGCTCTGATTTCGCCGGGCGAGCAATAAAAGAGTTTGTGGATTTGGATGCTC
>CDFF01071761.1:8988-19511 GCA_000826265.1 Acanthamoeba culbertsoni
AAATTGGGGGAGGGGGTCCTCTTTCATCACTCTGCGTGCACACTGTGGGAGAGGATAGTTACCTGGTAGCCGTGGTGGTCTGGCTTCCTGAGACTCAAAGTGACTCCAGCCGTATTTTTATCGACTGCAGCTGTGGCGTCGTTAATATTGGGGGGGGGTCCCTGCATGGTGGCTGGCCCCTGATCTTGTCGTGCCACCTCTTCAACATGCCGCCTCCTTGTGCAACAATACCTTGCGCCTTGGACAGCGACCGATGCCGCACTACGGCACATACGCCTGTAAAGGGTTCACGAGTGAGCCGGAAATTTCATTTTTGTAGACACTACGCTACACAACGTCTTTATAGTCGCATTTGCAAAAATTGAGAAAGTGGGACCACAGAGGTCACCACACCAAGAACAAGACACTGCTTCAAATATCCTCCCTTCGTTCCCGTCACACAGATTGCCTTACATACCCAATTGAGTTGTGATTTAAATAAGAGCAACATCAATCAGGCATTGTCGATCGAAGCAAAACGTCGGTCGAGGAGTATCATCAACCCGGTGGCGATGAACAAGTTCGTCGTGAGTAGGAGGATCTTTAGGGGGAATGTGATCAACGGTCCCAAAATGAAACCAAACACTGATCCCAGCGACTGGTACAGCTTGTGGTTCGCGAAGGCCGGCTCTGATTATTTAGAGAATGATAAACAACAAAACAATAACAGCCCTGCTCTCAATGGCGTACCTGTATTGTCGGTAAAGAAAACCGACATGAGGATGGGCGGAAGAGTGGTGAAGCAGCTGTCACCAATACTCAGTAGGGTGATTGCCGCGTAGACGCTGAGGGGATGTTCGCTGATGATTTCCTCGGGAATGTAGGAGGAAGGCCACAGGGCGCCGAAGAAGAGATAGAATGGCAGATGGCATGCGAAACCGATGACCAGGAAGACGCGACGGCCTAGGATATCCGACAGGCGGCCGAGGAAGCCCGAGCACAGGGTCATCACCAGACTATACCAGGCGAACACAAACCCAATGGACGACAGGTCAAGATGCTTCTTGACTACCTTTTTTTTCGCCCCCCTCACCGTGAGGTCCCGTGAGATTTCCGTAAAATCGCGGGAACATTATTTGTCGACAATCGCGCACCTCTTTGGCAAAGTCGCCCGTGGCGAAGGCCTGCTCGTATCCGCTGTAGAAGAAAAGCGGGATGAGCAGGAAGAGACGCGGGTCCGTGTGCATGGCCGCCGAATCCCTTGCCTTCTTGGTGACCAGCGCCATCGTAAACTTGGTCTTCTCGTTCCCAATTACTTCATCCCGGTTTGGGGAGTCTGCCTTCTCGTCTCCTTCGGCAGAACCGTACTTGCTGCTCTGCGATTGGCTGGCGGGGTTTTCGCCTCCTTCCTTTTTGGGCGAATAGGGTTTTTCCTCGCCGAGAAGGAGAACGGAGAGCACGCCGAGAATGCCTACGCCGGTGAACGTATAGAAAAGCACTTTAACGGCCTTGGCCTCTCCTCCGAGCCAGTCGCCCAGTAGGAAGATCAAACTTGCTACCACGTTTCCCACCACACTGGCCCACTGTCGCCATAGGTGAATCAGATTAGTAGAGAGGATATATATGGGAAATATGATTTTTTTGCATCACACCTCTATCTATCTATCTATCTATCTATCTATCTATCTATCTATCTATCTATCTATCTATCTATCTATCTATCTATCTATCTATAACACAACATATACCAGTCGTGCGGCAGCGAAAATGCCGTTGAAGAGGCCCATCTCAGATTTTGGGGGCTTTCCCTTCGCCTGCGCATAGTTGGCCCCGGCAGCCGTGACATACGAGCCTATGAGGGGAAAAAAATAATAATAATAATAAAATAAATAGGCAGAACGTCAGCAGGTTATCATAGATTATTTATATTGAAATAATTAAATTTTATAAAGGATTTATAGGATACCGGCGGCAGTCCAAAGGATGCCGGCTCCAATGCCTAAGACGGCCGATGCGGGAATGAGTGTCACCCAATCTGGATGCAAATTCGCAGCTGCGTGTGGCAAAGATAGGTAAGAAATAGAGTTGCTTAATGGGGGAATAAAAAAACGAACATAAAATAAGGAAAAACATGGTACCAACGAAAACAACGTAGGCAGCGGAGCCAATGAGTAGAGACTTCCGCTCACGCAGAGCTTGCGCAACAGGTGAGGCGATGAAAAGGGACGAGATGCACATGGTTCCGTATAGCGAAGCGAGACACCAATATCCCAGTCGTCCCGGAATCAAACTGCTCTCCAGCAGCTGCGTGGTGCTAAAAGAGGGCATCGGTAATCACGTTCCGTCAGAAAAAGGGTATTTTCATTAGGCTTGTCTGTTCTGTTAATTTTTTATTTTTATTTAATTTTTGCATAGTATGGTTAATATTTGTAATATGCTGGCTTCAATACACACTTACCCAAAAGCAAAGAAGATACAGAAAAAAGCGGAACTGAGGATTAGCAGATTGATGAAGTGCTTTCGGGCATCTTCCTGTCGCTGGGCGGCTACTGGGAGCAGTGCTGAACCTTCTCCATCGCCCCACATCTTACGGACCCCTCAGTGGCCACGGACAGGCCGCGGCAGGCGTGAACGGCGAAATGATAACTCCACGCCAAGCCGCCGATACGGGTGCCTGACATTTCACCTCGATTAATTCATTATTTCCTCCTTTTTCTTTCGTCCTAAACCAAAGGAGCAATGCAGGCAAAACGATTATGAGAAAAAAAGCAGTTCGCCGGCCATTTGTTCGAGCAAGTGGCGTGGCCCCAACACACCAACACGACGAACCAAGGCACACATGCTCGTGAGAACGGGGCCTAAGACCGCTTGGAAAGAATATCCCTCCATAGACAACGCCAACCAGCGACTGCTGAAGAAGGTGAAGCCCGAGGTAAGAGACTCCCCGTATATATTCCACCTGTAAACGAGAGAGCTCACACCGGCATGACGCAGGATCTACCTGGGCCTTGGGTGGCGCTAGAGAAGGTGCATGGAGCCAACTTCTGCTTCATAACCAACGGCACCGACCTGGCCGCTGCTCGCCGTAACGCAACACTCGACCCCGCGGAAACCTTCTACTCATGGCAGATGGTGCGGGACAAATATGAGAAGGCTTTTCACAAGCTCTTCCACTGCTTACGCGAGCTGCCGGGTCACCAAGACGTTACTGAGTAAGACGCATGACTACTCCTTGGGGTACTTATGTCGCTGTTGGTACTAAGCGATCGATGCCGATGCTCAGGGTGTGCATATTCGGCGAGCTCTTTGGTGGAGCATATCCCCATCCGGAGGTTGAGGACTTGGGCCACTTGCATGTACAAAAGGGAGTCTTCTATACAAACGTTATCGAGTTCTACGCCTTCGACGTCCAGGTCGTGCGTGGCGGCGAGGAGCGATTTTGGCTCAACTACCATCTTGCGATGAAACTCTTCGCTAGTTGCGACATCTTTCATGCCAAGCCGCTGGCGGAGGGCACGCTGGAGGAGTGCTTTGCCTTCGACACCCGTATCAACAGTACGATACCGGCTCTACTCGGCCTTCCGGCGCTCCAGCAGAACCAGATGGAGGGCATCGTCATCAAGGCGATCGATAATACATGCTTATCTATGAGCAAATATGCCAAGGGTACTCTGCCAAGGGCCATATTCAAGAAGAAGAACGCCAAGTTCGAGGAGGTGAACCCCAAGTTCGAGACCAAGTGGGAGCAACAACGTAGACAGAAAAAGGCGGCAGTAGACACTGTATACGAAGAGATAGAGCGTTACCTCACCGTCAACAGACTACACAACCTTGAGAGCAAGATGGGTCCCGTGACAGAAGATAATTCGGCGGAGGCTGGTCCGGCGCTGGGCGATGACGCCTTGAACGACCTGATCAAGGACTACGAAGACACCTGGGAGCTTATCGAAGAGACGGTAAGGGACGTTATCCGCAAGAACGTCCGGTCCAGAGCTGCTCAATGGCTGCGCGAGCAGCGAACTGCCGAGAGTAAGTGAACATTGCCGCGTTACCCGGCAAGCTGGTGCACGAAGGAAAATAGGGCCAGAAATACAGTGCTAAAAAGTCTTTAATCTGTACATCTATCTTACAATGGAGTCATATCTGGATATAATTTGCTTGAAGATGTCGTGGAGGTGGTCGATTAGATTGAATTCCGCCTCTCACGACGGGGGGACACGGTAGAGGGCGCCCATTCACTTCCGTGGCTGGCCGAGGAGCCCGCAGCAAATGTCTTGAAGGCGCGACCCACGCTAGCCAAGAGGCCTCCTTCTACCGGGCTGTCGTCGGTAATGTTATGCACTCGTAGCTGGTGGCTGAAGCCAGGCCTGCGCGTGGTCGCGCCGCTGAAGCTGCCTCGTCGCTGACGCTGAGCTTGGGTCTTTCCCTTCAGAGCGGGCTCGTCTTGCAGAAGGAAGAACAAGTCGTACTCCATCTTGAGTATGTTACTGCGAGACTTTCGTGGTTTGTGGTGCTTCTTGTTTGAGTGAGCTTGAGTAGGCGGGAGTGGGCTTTAGACAGGGCCTGCGTAGACCTGATAGGCTATGATAGAGGAAAACAACATGAAGAAGACGTGACTGTTAGAGCCTGCCATAGCGAAAGTTCGGGGACAGAGTAACAATGACATGACAAAGACACAAAGGCAGCAAAAAAGGCCTTGCATAGCGAAGAGCTGCTAAGACCGCTCAAGAGGACGAACATGAAGAAAGGAATACAGAACCATCTAGAAAGCCTGAGGCAGTGGAGTAGTAACGCACCTTGGCGAAGCGAGGTTCTTTGAGCGTTCAGGTTGGTTGGGGATCTCGGGGTTGCAGGCGTGGGTCACGCGCGAGTGACCAACTGTGTAGGTGTATGTGTGGAGGAGGTGTGTATACGTGAAGGCTAGTCTTTGTGCGAGGTTAGGTTGGGTTTGGGTTGAAGAGGGAATGGCTACCAGCTCGTCCCTTCAAAAAGCCAGCGGGGAGACTTGCTGGCCAATTGCAGGGCGTGATGTCCCATGACGGAGCTTTGATTAGAGTGACAGGACCAGACCTGCGGATTCATTGAGGCTTCATCACATGTATCCACCGCCCATGCCGCGGTTCACTGCCAATCGTGCAGAGGCCGGCCAAGATGTCTACCAAAAGGCCTAAGTTATGCAAGGATCGTGATGGTCATCGTTCGGAAAACGCTTCAGATGGTTGAGTTTATCCTCCCCGATGTCGGCAGGAAACCTATCAATAAAAACCCAAGCCCGAAACCTTCTCTGTCACATGTGCTGATGTGGTCATCACATCGTGCAAACGAACCGGGATTATTTCGGGAAAGTGGTCATGCTTATCCTTGGTCGCTGGTGTTGTGTTCCTCGGAAGTATGCGGTGCCTTATCCGCGAAACCGGCCAAGTATTCCATAGAACCATTAGAAGTTTCTTCTGCTCCAAAGCTCCACCTGTGCCTCCGAGTTGATCGACCTCTCCATCGGCGGAACGCTGGAGTAACCGATCCATTGGATGGCGCTCCCGTATGTTCCCCTTATGTTCACCCTTCCAATACCGTGCTCCCTGCAGCATTCTCCAGGAGCTATACTACCACAGCGCGTGACTGGTCCCCACAAAAAAAAGGCAGCAAAGAAATGTTGAGGAATTACCAGTTTCTCTTTCGTGCAGCATGGAGATGAAGGAGGCGTTCACGCGCCTGCAACCTCTGTGTACTCGGCTGGCCACCACTTCGGGAGACACCTCCCTTTCTAGTGCGGACAGAGAAGCAAAGATCTCCGCTGTACTTGCTGAGTTGGCCGGGGTGGTCCCTTCTCTGCCTCCGTTTGGGCTGCACAGATGCCTGGACTACCTTCTCATGCCACTGCTTGGTCTGCTGCGCGAGGAGGCTGTGGGGCAGCTGCTGAAGGAAACAATCTTGGGTGTCATCGAAGGAGCACTCGATCGTTGCGGCCCGGCGATGGAGATGGCCGGGGAGCTTACCTTTGCCAGCCCCCGTTTTTTGCAGCTTTTCCACATCTTTGTAGAGCTCTTGTCCCCTCCCGCAGCTTCGGCGCAGCCTCCCTCTTCCACGAGCACCTCTGCCCTCGTTGCGTCTCGACCAACTTCGAGGCTCGGCCCGCACCAAGACCTTAAGCTGCGCTCTGTTCACTGCCTGTGCGCGCTTCTGCGGACATACAGCTTCGAATCTCTTGGCCGGCCATCGCCTGCTGGTCAGCCTCCTTTCATCGCTTCGAAGTCCTCTCTCGCCCTGTCGGCCTACTGCATCTCTTTGCTTATCGATGAAGCCACCGTTGCGACCAACCGCGACCTTCGCGGTACCCTTTCTACATCTCTCCGCTCTAATTGTTGGATTGTTCTTTTCGGCTGACTTCCACATTCGCCGCTTCTAGTGGCATCGCTGGAGGCCCTCTCGACCCTGTGCGCTAGGCTTGGTCCCTACAAGTCAGGTATGTCACAGCGCAAAAACAAGACTGTGGCGTGTAACCAACACAAATGCGTCGGACTGATTGCAGGGGAAGCCGTTGCATTCGTGATGCCTGGTGTTGTTAGCGCGCTGGGCAAGGTCATGCTGGGCGACTTTAAACAAGGTTCTACAAGTTCACATATCACAAATTCTTCACCATTTCCTGCCTCTGAATTACCAATTTTTGCGGAATTCAGGGCATCGGGTCATGGCCGCAGCTGTCGACTTGTGTGCAGAGGTGGTCGCCGTAGTTCTTGCAGATGATGCCAATCGGTCGCTTGTAGGTGCCGCAATTTCGGAGACGTCTGAAGTCGAGAACCTCCGTCACATTGCTCGACCGTCCGTTGACCAAGTCACCTCTCTCCTCTCCTCTCTCGCCGAACAATCGACAAAAGGCACGCCTTACCATCTCCTTTGTAACAAGGAAATGATTAACCTCAGTATCAATAATAGAAAGAGGGCCCGAAGGAGAGATAAACGATGAGGAAGACGAAGAAGGAAGGAAGAGGGAGGAACGGTCCACACAAAAGGAAGGCCCAAGCGAACCGTTCACCCTTACGCGCGACCGCGAATGGCTGCAGAAGACAACGTCCAACTTGCGCGGCCTTTTTTCCGACGTATTTCGGGTCTCCAAAACAATGCTTCAACAGCACTGGTGCGAATTCACACAAATCATAAATATTCGTGACCAATTTCGAAGAAATTTCATGTGCTCATATTCTCCTATGTTTATGTTCTTATTACGTCCCACCTGATAGGCGGGTGAGACAAAGCCTTGCGCGTTGCGCGCGTCGTCTCCTCATCGAGTGTCGCACGACTCTCGAATCATGCGCAAGCGTATTTTTGTCGACTCTCGTCTTTTTGTCTCGAGATGACGTGGATGAGGTCTCCCTCATCGCTCGTGAAGCCATCGCGGTACACGAACTTCCCTTCACGTCAATATATGTTGTAATCGTTGTTGAAAATTCACCGCCACAATTATTATTATTTTATTTTTATAATCTTTGTTGCTCATTTACGCTTGAAATTACACAAGGAGGTAAATCGCAGGCAAGGCGATAGAGTGTTTGCGTATCTCGCAGAGGGGATGCGGGAAGGACAGCTGTCGTCGCTGACGCGCCACATGCGCGACCCCGACGAGAGTGCCAAGCTGGCCGCCATGCGAATGCTCTTCAACCACATGTGCCTCTTCCCCTCCCCCCCCGCACGTTCGCTTTCGCTCTTTTCTTACCCTATATTTGTCGACATTCAAGGTTTTTGCTCGAGGAAAGGCTTTCGCCTCTTCTCGCCTCCGCTTCGTGCCTCGGCAGGCTCTCCATCGCGCTGCTCCAGATTCTTGGTACTTTCCTCGAGTTTTCTATGTTACTTCTTCAAGTTACCGAATATTCGTATAGAATTCGATACGTATGATGTGCAGACACACGCTGGTTCGGGCTTTCAACGACATTTGATTCGCCTTCTGCCGTCGACCAATCGGGTTGATGAAGAGGATGAAACGAACGGCGAAACCCATCTCTACCCAAAACGCACGTTTCGCTACTTCAGGAGCGAAGCTGTCGAGCGCATGGCGCGAATGGTGTGCCTTTACATGGGACGATACGGAGGCGAACTCCACTCGCTCCTTGACCACTTCTTCCAGGTAACGCGAAGAACTGGTTGCATGGGATCAAGTTTTGCAATGTAACACAATTTACTGTCCAGATTGTGCGAGATCCGCGCAATCGGCCTTATCGAAGTCAAGCCTTTTATATTATTAACCATCTCATACTGGGTAAGTCGTTTATCTTTCTGCGAACATTAGGAATAACTGTCGACATTTATTTGGGGCCCAATCAGGTGCTGCAGGTATCGGCTTAACCGAAACAGCACAATTACCCAGCGTGGTAGATCTGTCTCAGGAGGTCGCGCTGATATTGGATGAATATTTGGACGACTCATTGTGGGGTCTGCCCACCGCCAATACGGCCTCTTCGGCTACTCTGCAATCGTACGCAAGTGTGTTGCATTGCAACAACGCATTCTCACACTTAGATTGGTGGTTTTCTGTGCCAATATAGTGCCAATGTTCTAAATGAGAACGCGATTGCGGCGAGCCTTTTGCTCGAAGGGGTGGGCAACTGTGCGCAGGTTACAATGATAATCTTATTAGCATATTACATGCATTGCACGTTAACACCTATTGGCCAATCAGGTGGCTGGACGGGCCTTTGAAGAGCACCTCATGACGGTCCTCCACCCATTGCTCGAGAAGCTAGGCGACGTTAATGGTATCATTCGCCGCAAGATTGATGTCTTTCGGCGAAACGTCTACCTCAACGGGAAACTTCACCCTATCTTCTTGCCTGCAGGTCTGGTCAGCAGGTCCGCATATGTTACATTGCAACGGGTGTGTCGGCACTGTGGATACACTTCGCTTCCGCAGATCATCGCACGGAACACGGACTACCTGATCGACTCCATATCGATGCGTATGCGTCACTTGGGCTTATATCCCAACACGCCGCAGGTCCTTCAGGCCATCCTCGAGCATGGCATACTCCGGACCAATCAGCCTGGACCTTCGGGCGGAAAGGACGACGACGGCTGTCAGGCAGATGACATCGTGTGGCTCCTCGACGACACCATTCAATCGGTGTTCAACGGTTAACGCCCAATCCCACATGCCCCCCCGGGTTTTGCTTTGTCAAGACAAAAACATTCATCGGTCGCACTTATCTTGGGTTGCCGTGTAAACAGGCCTGGACGAGCACAATGCGGACTACATCCTCACGTTCTGCAGAATCCTGGAGGCCATCGTCGGTGTGCTGGCGCGCAAATACGAGCGGGAGGGATGGAGCACGAGGGCGCCCGAACCCGACGCCGATCCGCTGCTGCGTCTCCTGCGCAACCCTCCGCAGCAACAGCAGCAAAAGAGCGAAAGCGAGACCAAACGCGAAAATGGGGAGAGGAGGGAAGAAGACGAAGGAACGGAGGAGAGGAGTAGAAAGAACGCGGAGAAGCGCATGGCGGAGATCGACAGATATTTCAGGGAATATCACGAGAAGAAGCAGCGAGAAGACGAACAGGCTGAATCTGCGCGCGAGCGGGAAGAAGAAGTGGAGGAAGAGGACGGAGCTAGCCGGCCTCTCAGAAACAAGAGCCGAGAGAAGGAGCTGGACACGGTGGCGGGCATACTCGAGCGTTGTCAACACTTTGTGTCGTCGCGAAGGCGAGAGGTGAGGCTCTCGGTCCTCACCATCGTCTCCCGCTGCATAGCCGTGCTGTCGGCAGACCGCAAGCGGCTGCTGCCGGCCGTCCATCTCATATGGCGTCCCCTGTCTACCAAATTCGCAGAGCGGGACAGGGTGCAGGCCATTGCGTCGTGGGAAGTGGCGGCCTGCATGGGCCTGCACGCAGGGGACTTTATGTTTCACAGAGTGCGGGACGACCTGTGGCCCGCCATGCGGGACAGGGTCATCCCCGAGGACTATGCACTGCTCCGGCAGGAGATGCGCTCGCTGGGCTCGTTTGTGCCCTCCAATTCGCTGGCCCTGCGCAGCCAGCTGAGCCTCCTGCGTTGTCTGTCCGACGTCTGCCGCTTCGTGTTCGCCCGAACGCCAAGCCACTTCGATCGAAGCACGGTGGTGCCGTCCTCATCCAATGGGGAGAAGCGGACGGAAGAAAATGAGGTGGCGCGCGAAGGGAGCGGCCACGGATTGGTCGTCGACATCTTTGGGACGGTCTACGTCTACCTGGACAGCAGCTTGCCCGCCGAGCTGCGGGACGAGGCCATTCGTCTGGTACAGAGGCTGGCGTTGCTGTCGTCCCGCGTGCGTGAGCAGCTGCGCCGCATGGCCCTGGAGGCCGAGAGTTTCTATGCCACCTATCTGCCCTTCCCCTACGCCGCTCCCGCCCAATCGTCCACACGACAAGGCCATGACATGCAGGCAGCGCCGTTGGACACGAAAGTGGTGACGGCGGTCCAATCACGGGGCCGTATTGCGGTCGAGAACGAGAGGCCTCGTGTGAGGGCCCTCGATGTGAAGCGGACTGTGGGTTCCATCATAGAATGGCTTTGCCAACGC
>CDFF01071762.1:114-41428 GCA_000826265.1 Acanthamoeba culbertsoni
AACACGCTCGCTGACACGACACTTGCAATTCGAGACGCTTGCTGTGAGCACGCGCAGCTAAATGAGTAACAAATCCTTGCGTGTGTGCTCGCGCGGTCAGTTGACGGTGCAGGGACTCGACCTGGTGTCCTTCAAGGTAGGCAGTGTGTTGTGCGACCCCGAGCATGCCGTCAAGGTGGCCTCCGTCTTCAAGGCGCAGATCTATATTTTCCCCACGCACATTACCGTCATAGAGGGCTTGTTTCATCAGCTTCAATAGCTAGAGAAATATATATAGGCAATCAATCAATCAATTAATCTGATGCGTTCATGTCACTTATTATTATTATTCATCTGTGCTTATTATTCTCTTTCCCTCGTATGACTTCCTTGTTTGAACCAATTTCTTATTGGGCCTCTCTTCCTGCTATTGCCTATCAGGCAACCTGATCCATTTCTACATAAATGTAACCGACCACCTACTGCGAGTGATGGCGCTAGAGCCGCCGAGCCGCAATCGAAACCGGGCATCAACAGCTCCGTACAAAAGGAGGTCACCGACAATAAGCGGACCAATAAGGAAAATCAGGCGAAGAGGCAAGTAGCAGTTCCTGCTGCGGGGGATTCGTCAGAAGAGGAGGCACGTATATTTTATCTCGCTTAGGGACGTAAACAGGTTAGCCGAACATGGATTTCTGTGAGCCGCTCTTTCTCGCTTCATTCTAATGAATGCAGTGAGTAGGAGTTAGGAGGCACCACATTGGTTGGTATGACACGCACCTGAGAGGCAAGACACTCTTTGTACGCAGTGAAGGCCTGAGAACAGGCACCCTGGGCATAGTCATTGTCCTCCAGGCACTTCAACGAGGCTTGGTGCAGCTCATAGCATGGGTGGCGATTAATTCCTGCAGCTTGTTGTTGTTGCTTGTTCTGCTCGGCTCGTCGCCTACGGGCCTCTTGTGCCGAGATCTTTGGCTTGGCTTCTTCCATTTTGTTTTTTTTTCCCTGCCTTTTCTCTTCTTTACCTACACAGCCAATAATCAAGATGGCCACACCAGCCGATGCCGCCCTCAACAGTATTGTTCCAGCAGACATGAAGAATCTGCGAGCGTGCATGTTCTGTTCGCTCGTGAAGACCTACCAGCAGTTCGAGATGTTTGGCTGTGAAAATTGTCCCTTCTTAGAGATGGAAGATGACAAAGATAAGGTCAATAACTGCACGTCCTCGTCCTTCGAAGGTTTGATCGCCATGATGAGGCCCGAGGAGAGTTGGGTTGCAAAGTGGCAACGTCTTCGAAGCAGCGGCCGTCCTTTTCATCGTGGGGTGTACGCCGTGTCTGTTAACGGATCCCTTCCGGATCGGATCATCGCCCAGTTAGAAAAGCAGGGCATACGATACGTTTCTCGCGACATGAGCGAGCGGTCTTGAATTCTATTTCGCCACCTCTGCTCTTACTCTTATGTTGAGCGTTTCGACTGTACATTCGTTCTGTTTCCCCCATAAAAACATACTTTGCTCCGTTTCGTTTTTCAATTTTCTATTTCCTTCGTCTCCGGTCCTCCTTCGAAGAACGAAGTACCGGGCTGGTTGCAAAGGGCCACACAGTTACCAGCAAGAAAAGAGAGGCGTAAGGGGATGGATGACCTTACCTCGTCGCCCATTCACTTTGGGTGGCATGAGGCGGTTCCTGCGCTCCTCGACTTCGCCAACTCCTTCCCAGCTGCAGGGGACGACGGCGAAGGCAGTTCGCTCTCCCACACACCGCGTTCGGAGGGGGGCTCCTCTTCCCTTTCTGACTCTCGACCATCTTCATCTTGTTCATCCACCATGGCGTGGTCTACCTCTTCCTCGTATGGTGCCTTGCCGTCACTTGAGGCTACCCCACCCGAGATGACTGCAGTTGTCGACGAAAGCTCTTCCCAAGGCGCTGGTGCGACCAGACCACCAATCACTCCTTCAAGATCTTTGCCCTGACGTCATTTCATGACAAGAAGCCAAGCCAGGCAGTGGCAAACGCAGGCATTCTCTAGGCGGCAGAACACGGGGAAGCAGCTTCAAAGACTTCTTATCTTCGCGAAGGAGAACAGGAAGCGAACAGCCGCCCAAGCCAGTTCGCCAGTTCGCCGAAGAAAAGGTACAGCGAAAGCAGTTGGAGAAAGAACGAAAGCGAGAGCAGAAGGAACGATCGTCTCGAAGCAAGAAGGAGTCGAAGCGAAAGAAGGACAAGAAGGAAAAGGAAGAAAAGAAGAGTACGCACAAGATCGGTGCCGCAGATGGAGAGCGTGACCCTTCGCTGGTCGCAGTCGTCGCAGGCAGCGTTGGGTGGAAGGAGCACGTCGAGACCCTGTTCGAGGAGGAGCTCGAGACCTCCTTCCGGAGCGCGTCTGCCCTGGCCGACTCGTCCCCATTCACGACCCCCCTCTCCTCGCCCCTGGGCCCGCATTCCTCCTCTGGCGCCGCAGCGTCTTCAGGCTGGGTGTTCGATGCCCTCACCTCGCCCTCCTACCCCAAGCGTGACGCGCTCTACCCTCCGCTCTCGGCTCACGACCTTCGTGCCGCCCTGTACGCGTTGTTGACATTCTCACCACCGCTTCACGTACAGTCCTCGTCTTAATCTGGGGATGCGATGTGTGTCCCAGGCTGGAGTGGGAGGAGGAGGAGATGGCCGCGATGATGGGCGGCAGGAACAGTACCGGGTGGAGAAGGAAGGACAGCAGGCAGCCCGGCTCGGACGTCACCCAAGTCGGCGCAGCAGATGAACATCACTGGCGCGGGATGCTGCGGGAGGAGTGGCGGGAGGAACTCGCGCGGATGGACAGCGAAAAGGCCGCCCTGCTGCGGCCCAAGGTTGCTTCCCTCCTCCTTCTGTCACTGCTTGCTGCCCACCTTCGCTGGCCTTGCTCACTCCATGCGATTGGGCGAGTTAGGCGCTGTTGTTTGACGAACCCATAGACAAGAAGAAGAGGAAAAATGATAAAATGCTGGACAAGAGGAAGGTAGGTTATTCATTTAATTAATTAATTATTGATTAAATAATTTTTCACATATCGATGGCGGTAATGCGTATAAATACAGCTTCGTGGAAAAATCAAAAAATACAAGTACGCCAGGGCCTTTGCGACCATCTCGCACACACATCTCCCTCTTACATCATATGATCTAATCCCGTCGTTGCACAGAGCGACCCTCAAGGCAGCCCTCAACCAGGCCACGGCTATCCTAAAGAGCGCGCGGCAGCGGGTGCGTCACTCCTCCTCCTCCCATAATACCGGGAATGGAGGAGCGGGAGGGAAGAGAGGAGAGGGGAGAAGAGCCCCCAAGTGTCTGATATGTGATGATGATTAACCTACGCGCATGCTGACAATCGCACGCACGCAGACGCGACTCGTCAAAAGCGAGGCCAAGGTGGAGCTGACCAAGTACTCCGAATGGGCACGACCCGCACTCAAGCGAATGTACCGTCTCTATTCCATTCTCTGCCCTGCCCTCCTCACCTCTCAACCTGTCTCCTTTCCTCCTCCTCCTGCCTGCCTGCCTGCCTGCCTGCCTGCCTGCCTGCCTGCCTGCCTGCCTGCCTGCCGTTCGGTGTCTCACCGTACCGTGTGGTGTGTATCGACAGTGCACGTGAAATGGTGCATTTGCGATTGGCCCGATACGACCTGGTAGAAAAAATAGAAGAGCGGTATTTCTCCCCGCGATGCCATTTCCAATGCCTCGTCCCCTCCAAAAAACAAAAAAAAACAAAAAAAAAACAATAAACAATAAACAATAAACAAAAACAAACAACAGGAAAATAGCCTTGGTGGTGGCGCGGATCGATGCGACAAAGGCTCTGAAGCAGCGTCTGCGAGAGGGCGATCCCATTCTCGCAGCAGCAGATCCCTCGACTTTCCTGAAGCCAGACACCATCTACTCGCAGGACGAACAGATGGCCAATCTGCGTCTCCGCCTCAACGTACGCTCGCTACCTTTCTCAGCATGGATACCTTTCCCCTCTGGTTTCTTTCTTTCTTTCTTTCTTTCTTTTTTCGGGTGGTGGGAAATTGTAATGGACGTGTTGCCGTGCAACCATGCGCAGGTGTTGAGCCGCCAGAGGCAGCTCGTGGAAAAGGCCTTCGTGCAGCGCCTGAACGAGGCGCTGGACGACTCGGACTCGAAACGCGCGCTCCGCCTGCGCACGCTCCTGGCGTCCGTGGCGTCCGACGCGCGAGGCTTCCACCCCGAGGACGACGCGCAGCAGTCGGTCTTCGACTCCCTCCTGTTCGATCAACGCTTCAAGGAGGGCACGTTTTTTCCCTCTGTGGCCCATCTGTCGGAGACACCGCCCTCCCCTTTGAGGCAGAGTGGTCTCACCTGCGCTGCTCCGCCGTTTTCGTTTTCGTTTTTCCTTCTCTCTCTCTCTCTCTCTCTCTCTCTCTCTCTCTCTCTCTCAGGTCGTCGAGTCAAACAATTGCTTGCGTCGATGGAGGAGTCGGTCGGCAAATTTACACCCGAGGACATCCTGTCCTGGATTGGGGTGGGCCTCCCTCCCCCCCCAAATCATGGAAAAAGAAAAGCGGCGGTGAGGCTGACTTTTTTAGCACCAGTCGCTGCTTCTGGAGATGGGGCAGGACTACAGGCTCAACGACTCGGAACAGCAGAAGCTGCGGGTCCTTGTCAGCAGGGCCTTGTTCCCTCGTATGCACCGTCTGGCCCAACCCCCGCCCGATCCAGGTAATTGGGCCGCCCTCACTTCTCTCTGCTCTCTCTCTCTCTCTCTCTCTCTCTCTCTCTCTCTGCTCTCCCTCCCCTCCCTTACCCTCACCCACTCCTCCCCTCCGGCCAGTGAGAGAGGCTAATGGTGGTTTAACTCGTTTTCGTTCAGCCGACGACGTGTACGTACAACGGGCGAGGTCGGTGGCGTCCGCTTCGCCGGAGGAGTTGCACATTCCACTTCAGGTGAGCCCCACGCCGCCTGAGCCTTTTCCCCAACTCCTCCGGCGAGGAGAACAACATTCCAATAAGGAAATAACCGTTCCTTTTTCGTGGCCCTCCAGTTTTGTAAGGAGAACGACCGATACCGGGGGACGCCCTACGCCGCTGCGTCGGACAAGCTGAGCGATCTGGTGTTCGCCATGGTACGTGTGTGCGTGCGCTTGCGCGTGCGTTCGATCAACGAAGGGAGCAAGCGCAGGGCGCTTACCTCTCTACTCTGGTCAGGTGCCCACGGACGCCTTCAACACCCTGTTGGAGGTCATGCAGCTCGTTGTCGAGGAGGTAGGAGGGCGCCCGCCCTCTCTGTGCTGTATACAGTACACTCGTTACTTTTTTTTTTGCTAACGCGGAGAGGCGACGCGCGCGCAGGCCAAAGTCCGGTCGGGAGCCAAGGATGTCGGGGCCGATGAAATACTGCCCCTTTTCCAGATGGCTCTGGTCCGATCACTTTTGGTACGACTGAGTCTTGTGTCTCTCCAAGCCCGTTCAAGGCACACGCACACCACCGATGGGATCTCTCCTGAAATGCGTACCGCTTTTGCGTTGAAGTTCGATGTACACAGGCTGGTGCGATTCCTGGAGAATTGGTCGTACGACGACGAAAGGATGGGCGAGAACGGATGGTCTCTCACGACACTGGCCGGTACTTTCACCTCCCCCTCCCCCTCCCCTTTCTCGTTCGGCGACGCGCTCAAGTGAGCTATCACACCAGCGGCAGCGCATCATGTTTGCTGCGGGTCGGAAATAGCGGAAGTTTGAAAACGAATCCGATGTAACATAGATAAAGGCTTTTTTTTTTATACAAGCTTCAGCATTTTGCGGGAGGGGTGTTTGCTGGCGCCCTTGCGGCCACGCCCGCGGCACAGGCTCACCACAGAGGCCAGCCACAGTAGCGCCGAGAGTGTGTAGAGGCTGATGATCGTCGTTTCCGAGGGTAGCGTGCATCGCTTGTAGAGTACCTCCACTTCAATCATCCCGCCACCCTCCCCCCGCGTGGTGGGCTCGAACACGTCGCCCACTTCCTCCTCCTCCTCCTCCTCCTCCTCCGCGCGTTTGGCAAAGGCCGTCCAGTCCCATTCCTCGTCTCCATGTATTTGCGACTGCGCATTCGCTTGCTCGGGGTGTGTTCGCGTGTTCTCATCTTCCGTTTCGGTGTCCTCCGGTCCGGTTGAGATGGGTCGCCTTCTGGTGGGATGAACAGTGGCGAGAACGAAGCTGGGGTCGTCTCTGTTCCGCCAGCTGAACGTGGATACGGTGAGTTCCTTCACCCCTGTGTGTGTGTGTCGGCAGAGGGTGATTATGTACTCAGCTAAGAACAAGGGATCTAACGATCATTCATTCCGAGATGGTACCATTCGGGTGTTGGTAGAGGCAATGGTAGTGATTATGCCCCGAAAAAACGAAGGCAGGGTCGAGCATGGCCAGGATGTGGTCGCTCGCGTCCCGGCTCATCACATCTTTATTCGGGATGTTGCTGTAGTACAGCGTCCCATCCTGTAACTCGTCTCCTTGGAATTCCGATAATTCTGGGGGAAAAAAGAAAATGCAAGAATGCATGAGGATGGGGAAAGGGAAAAAAAGGAAAATCATGCACATCGACAACTCGATATGTACTGTGCACGAGTTGGGCGGTGATGTCGAGTTCAGCGCAATACTCTTGCGAGGGGCGGAAGAGGGGAAAGTGGAGGAGGAGGATGGGCTGCCGCCTCCGGGCTTCGGTCTCCTCAGCGACCAGCTGCTCGGCAATGTGCCGCAGCTGGCGGTCGGCGTTCTGGCACAGATGACACTCATCCTCGAACGCCATAGAGTTGAGCATGACGAAAGGCTGGTCCTTAATGTAGAACACTCGATTGGTTTCCCCAAAATCGGCTTCAAAACGCCTGCAGCGAAAATGCCAAGCAAGAATTAACACTTCGATTGAGAAATAAAATAAAATAAAATAAAATAAAATAAAATGGAAAGTAACCATTAAAAAATCACAAGAGTTTATGGCTTACCTTATCCTTGTGGAACTCATTTTGTTGTGAAAACCGATATCATGATTGCCGACCACCACCTCAAGTCGGGTTCGGTTGGGGTCGTGCGCAAATACCGTCCTGAATCGCGCCACGTCATCTTCCCATTGCCTGAACGTTGTCCACTGCAGGATCCACGTGTGAGCGTTGTATGTACTGAGCCAATATATATCGAATCGTGTTTTTTTTTTTTTGGTACAGAAGGATATATAGAAAGAAACCCAACCCCACCTTGCCTTCATCTGTGGCATCGCCAAGAACGAAGACTGCTTCGGGATCCAGTAGGGTGAGGGCAGACTGGAAGGCGCGCTCCATTTGCCACTCGCGTCTCGCACGGTCAAGCCAGTGTCCTCCAGGACTATCATCGGCATAGGAAGCATCGAGGCTACGCCCAATTAAACAGCTGTGATCCTAAAAAGAGAAGACGACAAGGGGGGAGGGACGGACTAACCCAAGAAGATGGGTGTCGGCAATAACGAGTATGTGGAGGTCACTATCAAGCGTTGTGGTTACGTCGGTGGTGTCCTCGGAAGACGACTGGGGAACGGGCCATCCTCCACACTGGACAAGAGCGAGGTAATAGAGGCCGTACTCACACAAGAGAAGTGCAAGCACAGGCAGCAACACTACTAGCGCAGGTCGGGAGGAACGCCACCATCGCCAAAGGGGTTGCCCTTGGCCCGCCATGGCGGGTCTTGCGAGAATAATGAAAAAGAAGGAAACAACTGGAAAAGACAACAAAAAGAACAAACGGCAACCGGAGAACACTCAATCGATTTTTTGTTAGTTTTGCGAGCGGATGGGTAACATAGTTGCAAGCAAAGCGTTTCTACCTCCGTATCCTTCCTATGATGAGAAAATGCCCACGCTTGTGTGGGCCACATCCAAGTTAGGCGATCGCATCCCCTGCACCTTCTGGGTTCACAGCTCGTACACACTCCATCTATGCTCGATTGGCCTTTTTGTGCTTACCACAGTTACAGGCCCCGATTTACCATTCTCTTCAGCCACGGAAACGCAGAGGACATAGGCCAGCTGAACGAGTGGCTAGGATATATGTGTCGCACCTTTTCTGTAGGCTCTTTCCTTCCTTCTCCGTCTTTCTTGTCTGACTTCACGTCGGGCCCTTAAGGTGAATGTCCTTAGCTATGACTACCGAGGCTACGGCCTCCACCCGGGGGTACCCACCGAAGCCTCATGCTACGCCGATATTGAGGGCGCCTATGAACTTCTCACCAAGGAGTACCACATCGCTCCCTCTCGCATCATCCTGTACGTATCCTCTCTGCCTTTGTTCTCTCGCTCGTCCTTACCCCTGCCGCCTCATCGCAGCTACGGCCGCTCCATCGGATCGGGACCAACGTGCTACCTGGGCCAGCGTCTCTCGACACAAGCTCGAGCACGCCTGCGGCCGGTGTCGTGGTTCAGCCCCAGCCTATTCTGCGGCGCAAGGTACGATTAGTCGCACTCACGTCTCCTATGTTGCATCACTACCATCGTATACGACCTGATTGGGTGGCTTGCGCCGTATGGCGGCCTCGCAGTAGGGAAGGCATGGGCGAGTCCTCCGCGTCAGCCGTACTCCCGGCCGGCTTTGTGCTGCAGAGTCCTATCGTACGTCACAGCACACATCTCGCGTGCGCGCTGCATTGCATGTGAGTGGAGGGAGATTGATCGGACGGTCCTGGTAGGCGAGCGCCATCCGTGTGGTATCCAACACGCTTGCGATGCTGCCCGTGGATATCTTCGTCAACGTAAACAGAATTCCCAAAATCGACATTCCCACGATGATCATCCATGGGACGGACGACGAGGTGGTGCCCTACTGGCACGGCACCGAGCTCTTCGCCAAGGCCGGCAACCCCTACAAGGCAAGTCTCATCAACTCCTCCCAACCCCTTCACCAAAAGTTGCGCTGTGTAGGGTTATCTCACTGTAGGGTGCGTCCGCCCCTCCTCCCCCACAGTTGATCAGCTTGGAAGGGGCGGGGCACAACAACGTGGAGTGCGACTACATGGACCAGCTCCTGAGCGCGCTGGGTGACTTCCTCTCCCACCTGGAAGGC
Organism: Acanthamoeba culbertsoni; assembly: GCA_000826265.1. Classification (NCBI taxonomy): domain Eukaryota; phylum Discosea; order Longamoebia; family Acanthamoebidae; genus Acanthamoeba; species Acanthamoeba culbertsoni. The sequence continues at coordinate 9,149 of CDFF01071762.1, forward strand.
CAGCGACAAGACGAGGAGGAGCAGGACAAAGACAACGAGGACGATTGAGCAATCTCTCGTTGAGGCGAGTGAGTGTACATATCAGCTTTTTTCAGGCGCTTCTTTTCCTGTAAACTACACCACTACGAAGGGGCGCGGTATTGAGAGATGACGGTGTGAAGTATGCTCTCTCGGGGGATAAAGAATACACATGCGCCACCTCCCCCTCGTGGTATCTTGAATGCCAGTGGTGTATAATCACGAACAGGCCACCTTGCGAGTGTAGGACGTTCGCCAGAAGTCGTCGTAGAACATGAAGTTGACCCCTGTGCCCATCACACCAAAAAGAAAAAAAAAGGAAATGGAAAAAGGAAGGCGTCAGCAGCCAACGGGTCGGCCTTGTGTGTGAAGATGTGGCCATACCGACGAATCCGTCCACGCGAAGAACGAAGGAAGAGGACGTGGCGCACTCGCGCTGAATGGCGTCGCCGACAAGCTGCGATGTCGTGGTGATGGGAATCTCGAATGCCTATACGCACACGCGCACACACGCCCATCACGATCCAGGACAGCATTGATTCAGCGAGAGATCAACAGGCCAAAGGCAACTGTCAGGCGAAAGAGTGACACCATGCCTTATTATCGCGCAGACCAATGGTGCTGGGATTGAAGTCCCATTCGCCTATAGTCGTGTCGTTGAGGTAGACGGCACCGGTGAAGAGCTTCACGTTGAGCTCGACATAGTTGGGGTTATCAAGCAGGAAGCTTTCCTGCAGGAAATTGACGGAGGTCAGTGCTCGACATGCATGTACAAAAGAGAGAGGAAAATGTACAGTGAGAGTCAGATTGAAGGGCGACAAGGAGAGGCTCACGCCAGATGCCGAATTGAAGACGAGTTCAGGGTCGCGAGGTGAGAGGAAGAAAATGACAAGCACCAACGCAAGTAATAGCACCAACGCTATGATGGCTAATCCAATATAGCTGCATTATTGGATAAGAGATTGAAAAATCATTTCTTCGAAATAAACAACCTAGAAATAATCAGAGCAGAGGCTGATTTTTTGGGGGCGTACATCTTGCGTTTGATGGGGTTGGCAGTCCACCAGTCACGCACCTTTTCCGTAAATGTGCGGTGGTAATAGTCTGGGTGTCTTGACGAACCTGATAAAAAATCCTCTTTGTTTTCTTTTACATGCGTGTTAAACTTCGACGCCATTTTATAGGAGTAAATTTCGTTTTCTTTTTCTTTGTGCACAAAGAAAATGGTGCAGGGAAACTGGTCAGGTCCATCGGCGAGAGAACATTCAACTGACAAACGGCTTGCACGGTACCTTATGTTCAGTTGGTGAGTAGCGCTGCACACGAAACTGAAAAAAGTGTACGGGGAATAAGGCTGGGCCTAACTCCTAGTCATAAGCCCGTAATTTCGACCAACGAGCTAAAAGAAATAAACAACTGCAACTCCACGGCGCATCTTCTGAAACGGAAGCTGGGCCACTATGGGCAATGCTCAAGCGACAAAGAAAGGTTCTTTCTTGAGCTTACCTATCCACTTGGAGTCTTCATTAATCAACTGTTAACCAGAGGTGGAGCACCTCAAGGAGCTGTCCGAAAAGGCTCAGAACTGTACCACCCAGAGGACCCTTTCATTTTTTTGAGTTTTTTTATTGAAAAATAGACTCCGACGTCTTGCCTCCGAAATACAGCCAACCTTACCCTGCCGGACGAGGAGGCCAAAAGCCTTGTGGAAAGCCTCTCCTCTTCTCGTGCCCGGGTGCAGGAGTGGGCCGCCAACACCATATCGTGGTTAACCAAAGACAACGGTGCAGAACCCAACTTTTTTTAACCTCTGCTAAAAATAGTGTTTTTATTTTTGTAATATCCCCGGTCGTCTACAACTAAGGGATTTCCCTTACCAATGCAGCCGAGAACCGGAAATCGATGGCCAAACATGGCTGCCTAAAGCCGCTGGTGCATTGCCTCAAGACTCGCGACAAGAAGGTTCAATGCTGGAGCGTGTGCGCGGTTGGCAACTTGTGCATAGATAACGGTCCTCCTTCTCGCCTCCATCTCTTCCTCTATTTTCTCGTATCCCGACTGAATCAAGCGGCTGTTGCCATGGATTGAACGCACAGATGACAACAAGAAGGAAGTGATGGACCTCAAAGGCGTCGATTACATCCTCCGTCTGCTGAGAACCAGCGACGAGACCGTGCAACGCTGGGCCTGCAATGCCGTGGGAATTCTCTGCATGGAAAACGGTAACCTTGATCATAATAATAACTCAGATTATCACAAAACACATATGTGAAATGAAAAAAAAAACGAAAAAGAAAAGAGTGGATATCGAACTCGATTAGGATTAGCATGGTTTGGCTCAATCCCGAGAGCTTTCCCAATGCAGAGGACGCTGTGCGATTGGTGAGCAAGGGCGGCGGCGTGGGCCTCTTGGTCCATTGCCTACACTCGACCAATATGCGGGTCAACCGATGGGCAGCCTTCGCCCTGGGCAACCTGTTGGGACCTGGTACTCATTCACATTTCTTGTTTTCCAATTAATTTTTTTTTTGTCAAAACCCTTTCACTTTTCCTTTTTTTTTTTTTTATTGGTTTGTTTAGCTGATTGTCGGCCTATCATTTGCAGAGGAAAACAGGCATCTGGTGGTGAGGAAGGGTGGGTTCGATCCGCTTGTGCGCATACTGGACTCCCCGAAGAAGGATCCGGAGGCCAAGAGATGGGCTGCCAACGTCGTAGGCCTTCTGTGCATGCGAGACCGTACCCCCTCCTCTTCCCCCCCCCCATTTTCACCTATTTAATTCGATAATATAATTTGTAATCTATTGGTATATCTGACCTTCTGAGGTGTGGTGCAGCGCTGGCGAGAGTGGAGGCGAATAAGGTGGGTGCCATTGAACCCCTGGTCGTGCTGCTGCGCGATTCGAGAGACCCGTCAGTGGTCAGAAACGCCGCGTTTGCGATCGCCAATATCTGCCTCGAGAACAGTGCGCGCGCGCAGACACACACACACACACAACCAATCTATACATTCCAAGATATCTTCACTGAAGAGGAGAGATGTGAAGGGGAATAACTGAGCCGTCTTCCTCCCTCCTCCCTTGCGTCTGCAGATGCCAACAAGGCGAAGGTGAAGCTGCTCGGTGGTCTGCGCATGTTGCTCAACATCCTTCAGGCCAAGAAGAACGCGGACTTCAAGTTGCAGATGGCCGCGGGAGCCGCCTTACTCAACATATGCGACGGCGACAGTACGATTGATGATTCAATTTTATTATATTTCTTTGTTTGTTTGTTTGTTCGTTCGTTCGTTCGGCCGGTCCGGTCACTAATTTTCCTTCCCCTTCCCCTTCCCCTTCCCCTTCCCCTTCCCCTTCACCTTCACCTTCACCTTCACCTTCACCTTCACCTTCTCCTTCTCCATTCTCTTTCTCTCGTTGAACAACGCCTCTGTACAGATGACCTGCCGCCGAAGGTGCAGCAAGTGGTGGCCAAGGCCAAGGGCACGGTACGCCCCGAGCGGGAGATTCTCAAGCTGGTCGACCTTGTCGACGGCTCTCAGACCGTCGCCAGTGCGCCCTCCTCCCTCATTCCCTCACCCTCCCCCTTCTCGCTCATCATCTACCCTCTTTCCGTGACGTTCCTCAACGCCGCCTCTTGCCCGCAGTGCGTCTGGTGAAGAAGGCACCGGCGATCACGGACCTCTTCAGCACGCTCGAGGCGCCCAGCCCTGTGGCGAAGAAGATCGGCCCGGGCCAGAACCGCATCGTCCGCTCGGATATCCCCGACCTGAACGTGTCGGACGAGCCACCCGCCTATGCCACGCCCCGGCGGCTCACGATGGTCGAAGAGATGGAGAAGCGGCGCCGCACGTCGTCCCTCCCGTCCAAGGAGGACGTCTCCGTCCCGGACTCGCCCGCCCGTGCCACGGGCCAGATCGGGCGACTCCTTATGCACGAGAAGCGAAAGCGGTCGGTGAGCGCGACCGAGTCCGGCAATCGCGTCGGTGAGCCGCCCCTGGACCGTCCGCTCCGCGGGCCGCTGCTGGTCGCCCCTGTCAGCCCCCGCGGGCGGCGCGGCTCGTTCGGCGGGCTCGCCGACGCGCCGGGCGAGGTAGCAATGTCCCCACGGGGCAGTGGGCTCGATGGGACCGTGTCGGTCGACGTCGCGCACCGCGCGAGTCGGGTGCGGCGAATGACTCTGGCGGGCGACGAGGAGCCTCCGCGCCCCCAACTGACGCCACGAAGGGTCATCACGGCCATCCCCACTCTCACCATCGACTCGCCCGAAGAGCGCCGTAAGAGTCGCAAGAGGGGAGACGACTGCATGGTGGGCGACAACTCACTCGATACGGATGATGGTTCATGGCCTTTGCCCATTGCGTATTATTAGTACCGTTGCACGTCAACTCACATACTGATTGTGTGTGAAGGAGAGGAGCCGCGCCGGGAGACCTTCTGGGAAATGCTCAAGGGCGACGTGGAATTCGACCGCCTGCAGCTGCTGGACGAGATCGGGGTTGGCGCCTTCGGCACGGTGTTCAAGGCCTTGTACAACGACCAGCTCGTGGCCGTCAAGGAGCTCGGCTTCTCCGAAAACGAGAACGTACAGCGACTCATCGTGCGCGAAGTGCAGGCGCTCAAGTACGACTCCACTCGCCCGCTTCCCATCCCCTCCCCTTCTCTATCCCACCACCAGACCCGCATCCCTGACCACACCGTGCCACATAGGTCGCTGAAGCATCCGAATATCGTGCGATACATGGGGCTTTGTGTGCACGTCACCGGCGCTTACCTTGTAACGGAGCTCGTCGATGGCGGCGATCTCAGGTATGTCATCCCTCCCTCACACCATGGCGGTTCAAGATGGTCATCTCCGACCGCGTCACTGGCCAGCCAGCTGAACTCGTTCGCTCTGCTTTATCTTCTGTCTTCGTGTTTCTGAATCAGGGCGCTTCTCAAGAGCGACGAGGATCTGCCGTGGCCCGTCCGCTTCTCCATCGCCAACGACATCGCTTCGGCTCTTGCGTACGTCGTTCGTGATGTGATACAGTGTCCTGGCTAATACTTGCCCTCTGTTCCTGCGAACATTTGCAGGTGCATGCATGCTCAGGGAATCATCCATAGAGACATCAAGAGCAAGAACGTTGTGCTTCGACCTGACTGCACGGCCCTGCTGTACGATTCAGATGTGTGTGTGATGATGATGATGTCTGTACTTGAAATGACGAACAACCGGTTTCTTTGTTTTTATGCGGGGGGGGGGTTACTGAAGGTGTGATTTCGGATTCGCTCGAGACAGCGGACCCAAGAGCCCCCTGGCGAGCGTGCGCTCAGCCACCCCCGGTACGATGACGCTCAAAGTGGGCACCAATCCGTGGATGGCACCCGAAGTGCAGGACGGCGAGCCCTACGACCACCAGGCTGACATCTACAGGTGACTAACCTGGCATTTCTAATGATACCCTTCCTGCTTTGTTTTCCTGATATTTGTCACCCGGGGGGGGGGTAACACAATAGTTTTGGTATGCTTTTGGTGGAGTTGATCACGCGGGAGAAGCCCCCAACAGCGCGCATGCCGCCTGAGGTGTTCCTGCAAGGCCTGCAGGCGAGGATCAAACCGGCCAACTCAACAATCACGGCGGCTAGAGCCAAGTTCCTCAACATTGCGGTGCGATGCGTAACCTCTCCTGCATGCAAGCGACCCAGCGTGGACAGCATTCTAGAGGACTTGAAGGACATCCGAGCGGCGGGGACAGAGACAGCGCAGTGATCACTTCATATTCCTTTGGTGTACGTGGGAAAGCTCCAGCGAGGCATTTTCGCGTATGGAATCCAATTATAACCGGCCAGTTATTTGGGAAAGTAGGCGGTGAAAATAAAGAAAAGAGAGAAATACTTTCATCTACTTTCTTCTTGCCAGATCTTCTAATTTGCTTAGGACTGAAACAAATTAGAGTTAGAGCACCATGAGCCTTTGCGAAAGCACGGGTTCCCACAAAGGCAGTGATGATGGCCAGCTTATGTTGGCCTTCGGCCTTACTACTCTAGCCGGCCTCGCTACTACACTAGGTGCACTCGTTCCCATATTTGTTAGCCACACCAAACCCAAGTACTTGGCATCTGCCCTCAGCTTCGCAGCGGGTACCGCTATCACCTTGGTCTACCACTACGACAAGTTGTTGACTCATGTACTTTCAGGGGTCATGCTCTACATATCGTTTGTAGAGATAATGAAGAAGTCACAAGAATACCTCTCTTGTTACACGGAACACTCTGCTCTTGCTTCTGTCGGGTGCTTCTTCGTCGGTGTTATTGGTACGTTGCCCAACATGTCGTCTTGGTCGACGCTGACCTGAAAGGCTACTTCGTGTAGGCACCATGCTCCTCCATTTGTTCGTGCACAAGCTAGAAGAGTTCCCACTGACTCGATTTGCCAAGACTCTCCTGCAGAAGAAGAGATATGCAGAGTATGGTACGATGTTGATAGACGACGAGGAAGACGAAAGGTCCCTCACCAAGGAGGAGGAAGAAGAAATACTGCCCATTAAGTCCTCTCGGGGCTCGGCTCATTTAACGCCGCTCAAGGACGAGGCTCGACCGACAGAGCCACAGCGAAACTGGATGAACGTGTGGGATATAAGATCATGGCTGCATAGAACACCGGAGGTGAGCCGAAATGATGACCCTGAGGTCAGCGCCCACCAGCCAGCACCAGCCAGCCAGCAAGCCGGCCAACAGAGTATGTTCCACTCCTACGGTGCAAATGGCTTGATCGACAAACCTTCCTTCTGCCGCAGGTGAAGGTACACTCGACGAAGAAAAGGAGAAGCTCAGGAAGATGGGGCTTATGACCGCGCTCGCTATCGGTCTGCACAACTTCCCGGAGGGAATGGCGGCCTTCGTCGCGACCCTTTCAGCTACGTCACTGGGCGTGGCAGTCACCTTTGCCGTAGCCATTCACAACATACCGGTGCATAAGGCCATCCCTGTTCGCTGAGATCCGTTTTAACATAACTACCATCTCCAGGAAGGCATCTGTGTTAGCATGCCACTATATTACGCCACCGGAAGTAAATGGAAAGCCTTCTTCTGGGCCTTCATCTCGGGGATCTCCGAGCCACTAGGGGCACTCGTGTGCTACCTCATATTCTATGATGGTGTGCAAAGTTTATCATTCTTGCCTCACTGCCCAATAAGATATCTAACTGGTGAGCAGGGTTTAACTCCCTGGTCTACGGGGTGCTCTTCGGGCTGATAGCCGGAATGATGGTGTTCATCACTCTCAAGGAGCTTCTGCCCACGGCCCACAAATACGATGCCTCTGACACCATAGTCACACCCTTCATATTCGTGGGGATGGCAGTAATGGGTGGCAGTCTCCTTCTCTTTGAATATCATGGGTGAGCGTTTGCCTTCGCTTTTGTAAATACAGTGAAATACACTTTTCGACAGATTGAAAGAAGGGCCGTCAGCACAACAACGGATTTGCTTCTCAGCAGGAGAAGACCAGGCAGATCTGTCAAGCTTTAGGCTATCATACACTTCTTGTGCAGCGGCATGCGCAACCGCACCTGACAGCATACGTGCCGCGCCAGCACAGAAGGCAAATTCTCCCCTTCATAATAAACATTCTCAACATTGTTGGCGATGGACCCGCAGGGCCGCCGTTAACACATCCTACACGCAAATCCGAAGTGGTTTCTGAATGACTTACTAACCGCATGCAGTCACACGCTGTGGTCACACGCTGACGACGTCATGGTAGTAGTCGTATTCTTGGAGTTTGGTTTATGTCCTTGAGGGTAATCGAGAACGTGATGATCAGCGCGTCGCCTGAACGAATGTGGCTCACATAAATCTCCTATGTACAAAAGAGACCCACGAGAGTCGTTTGCGTCTTCACTGGCACAATATACCAATTTATTGTACTTTGAAAAGAGGAGGATACACCTAGATGGTAGCATCTCAATTCTACATATCTATAACTCGCCATATCTCTCAGAGTCACAAACACCAACACTTTCCCCAAAACACAACACTACACCTACAATAGCACTTCTTTCGAACTTCCTATTGGGGAATAGGGGTGGGGGTACGGATAAGTAGCTTGTGCACGCAACGGTTAAGTGGGAACAAGCTTCAGCGCAGCTGGTAGCAACAGGTAACCAACCTTGCAACGTTGCCGGATCGATACCCACTAACCCTCAATGGAAATTTATCCAGTAATGGCATATAGAATGCGAGGAATACTTCACGGAAAACCAAAAGAAACGGTACTCAGAAAAAATATAAAAAATACAATAAAACCAAAAATAAGAAAAAATGAAAAAAAACACAAAATCAAAAAAAAAAATTAAAAAAGCCTCCAAAGAAAAATGAAAATAAGACAACAGCAAGGAAAAAAGACAATTGAAAAAAAAAATGCAACTCTTAAAAAAAAAAAAAAATCAGCAACAACAAAAGGCTTCGAACAAATCAAACCAAAAAAAAACGACGAAAACGAACCAACAAAAATCAAACCAAAAAAAAAATCAGCAACAACGAAAATCAGCAATAGCCAGCAAAACTTCGATGGAAAAAGGCAAAAGAGGAACTCAGTGAAAAAAGCAAGTAAGAAAAACGACAATGAGCAAGAAAAAAGGAACGGCAAGAAAAAACAATATCAAGTCAACAGCCAGCCAATAAGGAAAACTGGAAATACATGTGAAAAATACAAGCAGGCAACAAACAAATCCAGAAAAACCCCTCTGGAAAAACAGGTACAAAGCGATGACGGTCCCAAACGGGTGGGACCTGAGCTTTTGCCGTTTTTCTTTCACAGCGGCCATAATTCTTAATTATTTTTATTTTTATTAGTTTTTGTTTGATTTTCTTTACATGATAGACGTGGTGCTGCGAGAATAAAAGGCCGCGTGTGTTGATGATGAACGTTGCCGGCCTTGCTCGCCCGTGATAAGCTTCAGGAGCATCGTCTTACCCTGCCCTTTGGCACCAACCTGTCCTGCGAACCCTTCATCAGCATCAACCAATGCAAGTCGTGGCGTTCTGTACACCACGTGACATCACCAATAATGAAAATTGTGTTTGCACAATCAGCGCGGTGTGTTGTTTGAGCACCGGGGATGCATGGCCGGCCCTGGACGTGTCAGCCGCTAGAGATAGGCCTTTTCTTTCAGGTGGCTGCCTTGAACAACCTAAAAAGAAACCAAAAAAAAAAGTGAAATCGTGTTTTCCCTTCCTGCAGAAGATGAGTAGCCGGAGAGGTCAGAAAGAAGAGCCCCCTCTCAATTCTGTCGCAACTGACACACCCACGACTGGTGCGGATAGAACGACGTATTCCTGCCAGCATCCGCAGGTTTCCTATGGCCCTTTTTGCCTTCTCTCGAGTCCTCACAAACATTTTGCTTCAGATCTTCAGTGAAGATGTGGTTTGCCTGCGCAAGAATCCTAAGAAATTAGGATTGGTCACCCATGTACCGTGGGAAGACAGCGAGGGGGAAGAGTGGTCCAGCGACCTTGAAGACGAGTCCGATAACGAAACGGAAGAAGAGAAAGGAGAAGAGATTGAAAGAGAGGAAGATGCCAGCGAGGAAGAGGAGGACATAGACTCGACCGACACCGAGGAGAGCGACACCAAAGTGGAGGTGGCGTGGCTCGCCAAAAACCCTTGGCACAACGCTCCTGACAGTCTAGAGGAGCCCGAAGCCCTGAAACTCGTAGACAGGTAGACCGACCTTGCTTGATTTGGCTGCTCTCGCTTATATTTTCCTTCGGCTCAAATGAAGATAGGCATTCTAACACTACAATGATCATGTGCAAACTGGGTGTGTAGAGCATTCCTTCCGGGCGACATTGTCGCACGCGCCAATGATCCGTTTGGTCAAAGTGGCACTGTCATCGATGTACGTTGTGTTGTGCCACTCTATTGGATTGTCGGCCCCAACACATTCTGAATCGGCCCACTTGACCTCGCAGGTCGACTTGCTCGTGGACATGAAGCTGACCTCTGGCGCTGTGCTACAAAACGTTCCAGCCAAGCGCATACGGGCTGTCCACCCCTTCGGATCCGACGTGTATGTTGTAAAAGGCGGATGGCTGGGATTCGTACACAAGGTGCTCGCTTCCTTATATCCAGCTGCGTATCTCCTATCCTCACCCCCTTTGCTTTTCAATCAGTGCAATGTGAATCTGCACGTCCGATTCCCTGATGGAAGCGTCTGCGTGATCGAGAATGCCCCTCGCATATGTAAAGGTGTGAAATGCCGCTAGCCCATGGCATGAATAGCTATTTGATGCTCACTGCTGAAATTACAGAGACCGGAGTGGTCGTGGACGCCGATGACTCCGAATATGCTGATGAAGATTTGGTGCAGTACTACCCCTCCATGGAGGTTCATGTCCGTCAACTCGGCAGGGATGTCGTTCGTAACGCGAAGTGGACCTCTGGTTCCTTCCGTCGTACTTTCGACCGTGGAGTACGCAACCCCTGACCTCCCCCTTTTAAAAAAAAAAAATAAAAAAAATAGAAAACCTTCTCCACTTCTTGGGCCCTAAGCGCATGCATACGACGTGCAGGTTGTTATCAAAGTTGAGCCAGCCGATGTCGACGTCATATGGGCTGCCGCTTCGTTCCTGGTGTGTGGATCTTTGTGCTTTTTCCTACACACAACCGGTTGTTAACTCACCCCTACCACGCATCACCCAACGTGCCGCAGACCAGCGAAGCCGACATGACGCCGCCAGACAAGATGTGTAAACCTTCGGATCTGACTGTGTTGGATTACTACGGCTACGCGAATTGGCAGATCTTCGACGTGGCCCTCATCGAACCCGGTAATGAGCCAAGCCTCCTCCCTCCCTCCCCACAATTTTTTTCCGTTTAATTAAGCATTTCTTGTGCTGATTCTCTATGATAACACTCAGAATGTCAGGAGTCTCCGGCAGGACAGCAACCATCGAGCAGCTCGCAGGCCACTAGCCGGCAGAGCCCTACTGGTGGAAGGGGGCATGGCCAGGCCAAGTCGAAAACGTCTCAGAGCAAATACCTGAACAAGAAAACCAAGGCAAAGCAACAGCAACAGCAACAGCAGAGGTCTGATACCTTGTGTGGCATCATCAAGCGCACCCGGACGCGCGTCACCGTAGTGTGGCAGGATGCCACCCGCGAGGAAAACATCCCATCGGTCTCACTTATCCCCCTCCACGACTTGCTTGATGCCGATTTCTGGCCACAGGACTTCGTTCAGGAGGTAGTATACTCCCAAGCTCCACGCTGGTAGCGCGCTACTATACACTATATATATTCCTTACCAATCTTCATACTTGGCCAGGTCATGGAAATTCAGCCTGCGGAAGGAGATGACAAGCGAGACTCGGTCACGGGGACGACCGATAGCCTGTACAAGGTGATGGAACGTATGTTCATCGGTTCGAGCGACACGCCAGAAGAACAACCAACCCATTCGCTCGAAGAAGCTACGCCAGAGATCGATGAAACCAGCACTGGAAGCGCTGCGCAGCCAGCTCATCCGAGACTGGGCGTCGTGCAGAAGGTCGATTCAGCCAACCGCACTTGTGTGGTGCGTTGGTTGAAGAATCGACATTTCGGAGCCGCTTCCGATAGGACTGTCGACAAAAACAGAGGAGAGAGCAAAGATGAAAAGGAGGAGCACGTAGAAGAGGACGAAGAGGAGGTGTCGTTCTATCAGATCAAGATTCACCCTGACTACAAGTATCGCCTGGGCGACCGCGTTCTCAGGCTGCCCGTGGACGAAAAGGATGAGACAAAGCCCATCGATGGCGCCGATACGCAGGGCCAGTGGACAGGCGAGCTGGTGGGGCTCGACAATGGTAGGCTGCTGGTGCACTGGTCCAACTCCACGGAGAGTTGGGTGGGCCCTGACCAAGTCCATATCCTCAACACGTACGTGTTCCTTTTTCTCTGCGGTCACAATTGTGCAAGGCCAATCCCCGCGAACACCAACACGTGCGAACACAGAGACGACTGGACAGATTACGAAGACGACTATGACGAGGAAGAGGAGAGCGAGGAAGATCAAGTCAGCACCACCACGCGTACCACCGCGCCTGCCCTGTGTTTCATCCTTGGAAATGAGATTCCGGATTTGCTTATTAACTTCATCTCCCTAGCGACTGGGCTGATGCAGTCTGTGGTGTCGGCGACAGTCAATTGGTGGGCGGACACCGTTGGTGAGCCCATCGCCGGTGCCCCCACGATTGGCGAAGCGGCTGCCTCACCTGCCTCGATCTCGACAGAAGCGCCACGCGCTGAGGCTGATGAAGAGAATGAAGAAAGCGAGAGCGACAGTGACAGCGAGGAGGAAGAGCCGCTCAAGAGGGATGAAGCAAGTAATTACGAAGCGGAGCAGGACTCTCCGTTTGCATTCCTGCCTGCTGACTCGGACATCGAACGGCTGGTGCTGCAGCGCCACAGGTACCGCGACGAGAAGCAGGTGAATTGCTTTCTTGTTGACCCAACTTCACGCACAACGGCTCACCAAATTGTCTCTTCTCTGCAGCCACCGACGAATGCGCGTGAGTGGACTGCCGCTGTGGTGAAGCAGTGGGGCCTTCTCAAAAGGAGTCTGCCGCGTAACCCATCCCAAATCTCTGCTTTTGGAAATCTGAATATTAAGAGCACTAACACAACAAGATCGATCATGACCGGCAGCACATGTTTATGTGCGTGGCTTCGGAAGCAGGATGAACTTGCTCAAGGTCCTTATCATCGGATCATCTGGCACCCCGTGCGTCCCCCTAACCGCATGGCCAAGAACAACTTACAGATATTCTCACTGATATACCCGCCCTACAGGTATGTTCACTCGCCGTTTGTGTTCGACGTATGCCTGCCGCCCAACTATCCCAATGTGCCTCCTCTGGTCCACTACTGTTCGGTACTCAACGAACGGTTCCATCCGAACCTCTACGAGACAGGCAACGTGTGTTGTACGGCATCCTGGACTTTTCTTTTAGCCTGGCGCTTCTTTGTTGCGTCACTTAAGCGTTCAATGCACTTTTAGTGAGTCTGCTGGGCACCTGGGAAGGCAAGGGAGTGGAAACATGGGACCCTAGCACGTCCAACCTTCTGCAGCTGGTTGTCAGTATCCAAGGACTTATCCTGGGCACGCCAGAGCCGTACTACCTTGAAGCTGGGTAACTCGCTGTTAACTACCAACACAGGATTTTGGCAGACCAGGCTAACCACTAAACTCATTAATGCAGCTATGAAAAGTTTAGAGGTTCAGTTGAGGGCGAGCGAAAGTCGAGGCTCTACAATGAGAGCGCCTTCCTCCTTTCGTTCCGGTCGATGTCGGCCATCCTTCGCAATCCGCCTGCGCCATTCCAGCACATCATTCAGTACGTTTAGCAACCGGTTTCAGCTTTCAGTATCTGACAACCAAGCTTGCTGCAGCAACTACTTGGTAGAGCACGCCAGGGCTATTGCAGACCTGTGTCGGCCATACCTTCTTGATCCCGTCCCCATTCCAGCCTTCCCAGAAGGTTCTACAGAAATCTCCGTTGTCCCACTTGGCAAAAACGACTCACATGCACCTCTGCAGGCAAGCAGCAGGAAAGTCAAGAGGCCACAAAACCACCTCTCACTCACACACCATCCAAGGGCTTCTGTCGGGCGCTTACCAACGTTTTCCCCCGCCTCATGCAAGAGCTCGCCAGTGCCCAACAGAAGCTCTCTATTGGCCACCCCAGCGCCCCACAATAAAGAAGTGTGCCGTACATTCTTGCCTCGTTTGTGGTTGGTTGATCCTTAAACATCGCGCAGGTGACGTGCTCCATAACCGGAAAAAACAGGGGGGTAGAAAGCTGCCGGCGCAATTTCGCCGGCACAACGAAGAAAGCAGGTCTGCCCTTGGGATAAATCCGGTCAGCGTAGAGCCGTATTTTTGTCAAGCCACTCCCAGACGCGGGAGAACAACAGAAAACTTCTTCCACGCCACAGGGCAACAGTTGCCGACTTCTTCCATCCGCGCAAAAAAACAGCACCGCATCATACGCCTTAGCGCACACGCAATAGTAAAAACGCCCTTTACTACTCAGCAAGAGCGGAGACGATTTCTCTCTACTCTGGCCCTTTGGACTCCTTGTGGATGCACGCAGGAGAGGTACAAATAGAGAGTCCGTCATCTCTCTCGACCCGAAGGATGGGAAGGAAAGCAACAGCCGGCGACGTAGCGACCCCGGTTCAGAAGATGAAAAAGAACGTGCCCCAGGTTGTGAGTAGGAAGTCCCTAACGAGCTTAACCCTGCTTATCAAGCCTCCTCCTCCGCTTGCGAGATACGGCATCGAAATCGAGTTGGACGAGAAACAATGGTTGCGAAAACAAGACTTCTACATTGAGGTCGTGGGCTCCTTCTGGAACCAAATTTCGGGTCACCGAGTTGTACTCAAGGCGCGAAATGGCTACATTTGCAAGCCTCTTTACCCTCGTGAGCTCTGGTTCTACTTGTCACTCTGGAACCACCCACGATATCGACCCTTCGCTCCAACGCTCTACGGTTGTGTCGAATTGACCCGCGAGCAACTGATGAACATCATTGGGCGAGAAAAAGAGTCAACCATTGAGTTTGGCAACACTGAACGCGAAAAAATGGAAACGGGAGAGGTGGCAATGTGGTCTCGGTATCTTGAGAACCAACTCGTGGGAAAGCTCGAAAGGGAAAGTACAGGAACAAAGCCTAGTACTACTCTCAGTACGTGTTCTCCAGAGTATTCTTGAGCGTTCTATTTGCTAATCTATTCTTTGTGGGCCCAGACTATATCGTCTTGAAGGATATAACGCATGGATTCCGACGGCCCTGTGTTCTTGATATCAAGGTTTGTAATCCCAATAATCTTATGGAGGGGGGGGGGACGGGGCTACTAACGGCTATCGCTACACCACCATAAAATTCGCTCTATCACCATTCCTTTGTGCTCTAAACAAAGGGAATAAAGTGTATCTTTCCCTTATGCTCCGCCTCGTTGATGATTTTGATTGTGTAATCGATTCAACTTCGTCGTACGGGGCGGGGGCCGGGCTGTCATGTGAGCGATGGCATCGTTTGTCACTAGTATACTGACTCTTTGTATCATTATTCACTCAGGTTGGCACAAGGGCTTATGGCGACCATGCAGACCCTCAAAAGAGGCAAGGCCAGATAAACAAAGTTAACTCGACTACCTCAGGTTCTCTAGGCGTCCGTTTGATGGGCGTTAAGGTAGGCTTGGCTCTCATCTTCTAATGAGGGGTCTGTTCTCACACTTTCCTTGCGTGTGGTGCCTGTAGGTCTACCAGCCACATAGCAAAACTTATGTACAAATTGACAAGTATGAAGGCCGCCGAGCCAGCAAAGAACAGTTCGTACAGCACTTAGCAACGTACGTATCTTCTATGGGTGGTTCTGAATTGATTGGCTTATTGAGATGCTCCATCAGGTACTTCCGCAATTCCAACGGCTCGTTGAAGGTCAAGGTCATCGCAGGCTTTGTGCGAAGGCTTCAGGAACTGCTGCGGACGTTCACCGAGGAAGCAGTGTACAGACTCTATTCCACATCTCTTCTCTTCGTGTACGAAGGCGACGAAGAGGACGAGGAGCAGGAGCAAAAGGAAACCCTCTCGGTAGGCGAAGAAGGAACGAAGATCGATCTCAAGATGATCGACTTTGCCCACACGTACTTGCTCGAGGGCAAGGAGCCAGACGATGGCTATATCTGGGGACTCACTAATCTCATCAACATCCTTGAGGAACTCCAACACTCTCGCCACCTTCCTCCGCCTGTGTCCTCCTGATTATCTTCCCGTTTCCTCCTCTACCACAAAGCAGCTGCTCTTTCCTCCTCTTCCTCTTCTGCGACGACTGCTGTAAACATGCGGAGCGACCTCCTCCCTGCTATCCCCTCGTCAGCCGAAATCCCACCTCTCGTGTATACTTAATTTTGATGGCGCTTGAAGCGCTGGCTCTCCTCTTGCGAGCTACAATCCTATTTAAGGATTTCTTGTAATATCGGCTCTCCTTCACCGCCTCTTCCTCTTCTCTCGCCGATCCTCTGCCTCTCTTCCTCTTAGCCTGGCTTTGTGAGTGCAGTTGCGCAGACCGTAAGCACTGCGCGCGCAAACCCACCTTTTTGTACAAAGCTTCTTGATAAAAATCTTCTTGTTATGTGTGCCTTGTTTCTTTTTCTTTTTCTTTTTTTTTTAAAGAGGGGGAGGAAAACATGAAACAGTTTCTCGAAATACACAAACAAAAAGAGATAAATGGAGGAGCAACTGGCAACTACAGACAAAAACCAACCCCCAAGGCTGAGGTCGAGCGTTAAACAACCGTATAACGCGCCTGTATTGCATGAACCCTCTGTCCACTTGGGCGACTTACCTGAGGAAGTATTGCTAGCCATAGTCTCTTACCTTCCCCCTTCCGCCCTCGTCCGTATGTCGCTTGTATCCCACCAATGGAATGTACTTCTCAACGACGCAACGTACGTGACCGGTGACACGTCGACCCTGTCATGACGTGAATACTGATTCACACCCTCAGGTTGTGGCGGAAGAAGGTGGCCGAGCACTGCCCACACTACTCGCCTGCAGCGCTAGAACGGCTTCAGCAGTTTGTGGCTGGTCTACTATGGCGTGATGAAGGCGATGACCCCAACCGAGTAGCAGAGTGGGAAGCTATTCGCCATCGCCTGGGTTTCGACCAGTGTCCAACACATGAGAAGAGTGGCGCTTCGTCTGCCGAAGAGGTTAGCGACCTGCGCCTGCTCTACACGCACGAGGACGACGACAAAGGAACCAGCGAAGAAGAAACCGAAGCAATTCCGGCAGGTACACGAGAAAGCGACCCAACCAAGCTGTCATCCAAAGCCGATGCAATGGTGACGGAGGCAAGGCAGGATGACGAGCCCTTGGATAGGAAAGCGCATGAAAAGGTTACGACGAAAGAAGGGACAACAGAGGCGAGTTGCCGTGAGGGCGAAACCCTGCCTGGGTTGCCTGGGTTGTTAACACGAGGCGGCTGGCGCAACGCTTGTCTCACTCTGTTGAAAACCAAACGCAATTGGACGCAAGGCGACATACGGCCCGTTTACCGGCTGCAAGTGAAGGCGGATGCACTTTGTGTGGACTTCGACGAGGTGGCTTCGTCTCCCGCGTAGGGTTTCTCTTACCCCTTTGGCTCACACTCTCCTTGCTGAGCCATAGGAGCGACAGCTGTTGGTGACCGGAAGCAAGCACGTCTCGAGAGGCGAGATCCACTTATGGCACCTCGACACGGGCAAACCTATCCTAGCCTTTGAGGGCCATCGGTGGTATGGTCGTCCCTGTCTTCTCGCTTCTGTCTGTCCCTCACTGCACCACCCCACCCCTCAAACAAAGGTGGGTCAACGATCTCCACATCCGCGGCGACCGCATTTTCTCCTGCTCGAATGATGCCACCATATCAGGTTTCACACACACACACACACACACACAGATACATACACACACACACACCTTCTACTGTGCCGATGGGGTGATGGTGGAGGGAAGATGCTTGCATGTTGACGCTAGCCGATCGCAATGATTTTAACACATGTGCAGTGTGGGACATCAAGGAACGTAAACTGGCGCGTGCGATGACAGGACACAACGCGGGAGTTCAGTCCATAAGCTTCCATCCGCACGAGCCGCACATCGTGCTCAGCGGCTCCTGGGACAACACCGTCAGGGCAAGCACCCCCCCCNCGCTTTCGCTTTTCCATCCTTCGTTCTGAGTCTTTGGGGGGGGGTCACCTTGAGCAGTTATGGGACGTGGAGGCCGGAGAGCTGTTAACGACCTTCCAGTTTGGCGAACAAGCCTGGTGGGTCCTCCCTCGCCCTCCTCCCCCAACCCGTCCCACTTGTACACATCAACATTGACCCGCACGTGTATATTGTGACGGGATAGGGCGGTGGGGATAAACCGTAAGGGGATGCTGTTGGGCGTCGGCCAATCGGGTTTCATGTGCGCATGGGACTACCGTCAGCGTAACGGGATATTCGTGCACCAGCCCGAAGAGATGGTAAACCGAGTCTCTCCGCCGTGCGTTCCATCTTCAGGCGAAGCTTCTCACCGTTCGCCTCATCGGCTCGCGCAGCGCCACAGCATCGGCACGTTTCGGTACAGGACCGGTTTCCACTGCGTCCAGTTCGACGATTCGGGCGAGCGGTGTTACGTGAGCGGCAGTATCCTCCCCAGCGGCAACTTCACCAGCTTCGACGCCAGTCTGGAGCTTGACGGCGTCATCCAGGTGTGATTCTATCCCTCTGTTGCCGTCCCCTTTTGCATCTTCCCTCCCTCTCTCCCTCACCCCCTTTCACTCTCTCATGTCGGATGCTCTTCCAGGAGTACGACCTGCGCGGAGAAGTTGAGCGTGTGCGCTCGTTCAAAGGGACGAAGGCCAGCGTGCGCTCCATCCAGGCAGACCAGTCCAAGCTTGTTGCCGGCGACCTAGATAGCCGCATCAAGGCACGCTTCTGAGTCAAGTCCCGTATGGAAGGGGGGGAGCAGTTGGTTGTTTTCATCCAACTCATGCCGTGATTGGCTCCCGTATGATCGTATGTGGCGCAGGTGTGGGACCTCGAGACAGGGGCGTTGCAAAGCAACTTCAAGATTTGGCTGCCGACCAAGTTCGAGCCCTCGCCCAACTTCGAGAACCGCATATTCAAGATCAAATACTCGCCTACCGGGCTTCTGGCAAGACCATTGCCATCCTCCTCTTTCCCCTCCACAAGGACGCGTGAATTGACGCAGTCTCCCTGCCTCCTCTGGACACAGGTCACGGGCGAGTCTAACTCGGTGGCCGTATGGGACGTGTCTGGCCGGCGCAAGCCTCGCGCGATCGACCCTGATGCCAAGTTCCTTGAGTCCAGCCAGCCAAACGACGAGGAAATGGAGGAGTTTGCTTAGGCAATCCCCTCCCTCAAATTGTATGTGCAATGTAAGCAATGTAGTGTATGATTATGTTCTGTATTTGCATCATCATCATCATCATTATCATCATGATCGTCATAGTCGTAGTTGCAGTCAAGCGTGCTTAGGCACGCTTGGTTCGCATGGTGACAAACTCCTCGGCGCTTGTGGGGTGAATGCCGATGGTGGCGTCGAACTGCGTCTTTCGCGCACCGCACTTGAGCGCCACGGCGAGGCCCTGAATGATCTCCGGCGCGTCGGGGCCCACCATGTGGCAGCCCAGGACGACATCGGTCTTGCTGTCGACCACCATCTTCATCATCACCTTGTCGGTCGTCCGCTTGGTGATGGTGTGCTTCAGCGGCGTGAACCTGGACACGTAGACGTCCACCCCCTCCGCACCCAACACCTTGCGCGCCTGCTCCTCGGTCAGCCCGACGGACGACGCCGGCGGCTGTGCGAACACGGCCGAAGGTAGGTGTCTGTAGTCGCACTGCCGCGGCTTCTTGCCGAACACGGTATCCGCAAATGCGTGTCCTATGTGTGTGTTCGAGTTCGAGTTCGAGTTTGTGTTTGTATTTTAGACAACAGTTCTTTCTTGAGCTGGTTTGGTTAAACTTACCCTCGGCGAGCGCGACAGGCGTGAGGTTGACCCGGTCGGTGACGTCCCCGACAGCGTAGATGCTTGGCACGCTACTGCGACTCCACTCGTCCACCACCACGGCGCCCTTGTCGTTCAGTTTCACGCCCGCGTTCTCCAATCCCAATCCCTGCTTATGACCATGCAGGTGGTGAGAGTTACCGACAGGTATCTTTCTGCTGGATCGGCGTCTGAGGACGCGCATGCCTTGACGTTCGGGAAGCGGCCGGTAGCACTGAGGACGAGGTCCGCGTGGATGACACGACCTGGCGCCTTGGACTGGATGTCGAAGGTGTGCACGGACAGCGTGCCCGTGTGCGGGTCCTTCTCTATACGGGAGACGCCGCACTGGGAGGCCATCTCGATGCCGCGTTCCCTTTGCAGGTCGGTGAGCGTGCGCCGCACGTCTTCGTCCCATCCGTTCAGCAGCATCGGGGCGCGATAGATCTGCGCAGCAGGGCATAAGGTACAATTAGGCCCTAATTGTGAAAAATAGTATAACAAAAATAAAAATATATATATTTATATATATTAAAAATAGAGAACGCTTCACGGGGGAGGATCTTACCATAGCAACATCGGCACCACAGCCGTGGAATATGCCGGCGAATTCGCAGGCGATGTAGCCAGCCCCGATGATGGCCACCTTCTTGGGCAGCGATTTCAGATCCAGCGCTTCATTCGAAGTGATGGTGTGTTCTGGTGTCCTCCCGGAGCGCTGTGTTAGTTACTTCCAACTTCTGGATTATGTATTGTGTATAAAATGGATTTTGTACCAATCCCAGGGATGCCATCGGAGAGGTGTGGCCAACCGCCCGTCGCGACGAGGATGTGTTCGGCGGTGACGGTCTTGCTGCCCACCTGCACCGTGTGGGGGTCGACCACCACGCCGCGGCCTTCCATGAGGTCCACGTTGGCCTTGCTCAGCATGCTGCGGTACACCCCCTCGAGGCGATCCAGCTCCTTGTTCTTGTTGGCCATCATTCTGCCCCAGTCGAAGGACCACGGCTGCTCCTGCTCCTTGCCGTCCTTATCGGGGAAGGAGAAGCCATAATTCCGAGAATCGCTTATATGGCCACGTTGAAGCGTGTGTGAGGCAACAGGTAAAAGGAGCAAGCTTGTCGGAGAAAAAAGGAGAGAGGTTTGGAGTGGAGACCACAGCGTACCGGAACTCTTCGGGGAAGTGGGAAGCGTATACGAGGAGCTTTTTGGGCACGCAGCCTCGCATGACACAGGTACCGCCCACTCGACTCTCCTCGCACATGGCCACGCGAGCACCGTACTGCCCAGCCGCGATGCGACCGGCACGCACGCCCCCCGAGCCAGCACCTACAAAGGCACTTAAGAGGAGTGCCAAGGAAGTGTCGCACGAGTACACACGCACCTATCACGAACAGATCAAAGTTGAACCGCCTCATTCAGAAAACCAGCGTTCCCCTTACCCTGAGGGACTTTATTTCTTTTCCCTTTCATTTTCTTTTCGGAGACGAAAATACGCGTTAACATACAGACGCCCTTTGCCTTTAGTTCCTCAATCAAGAAGATAAGCAAAACTGAAGCGATGATAGAGGGTGCAGGCTTGACTTTCGAAGACACACTATATATATGATCGGACTTCAGTGGCTGTGGTGGGGAAGCGGCACCAGCTGGGGCCTGTCCACGAGATCGCGGCCGTAGAGCTTCAGGATTCTGTAGGCGCCCAAGAGCGCGACCACCCAGAACACGATCACGGTGAACTGGTACAGGACGGACTGGGAACCATCGGGCTGGAGCACTGGCGCCAGCACGGAGGCCAGCAGCATTACCGCTCCAATCAGCAGCGCGATGATGAACTGCGCACCGTTCGGGGTCAATCAATCAATCAAGCGCGTAAGGATAGGAGGAGGAGAAGAAAGGAGGGAGGGGCGCGCGCGCGCGAAAGGAATGAAGCCGCGTACCAGAGTGGTGGCGATCGGACGGTAGTTGTGGGCGAAGGGCGAGCGCGGGCTGTGACCGACCACGTAGTTGCCCAGGAAGAGGTCGTAGGCGTCCTGACGGAACCCGTCCTTGAAGTTGTTGAGATAGTAGCGCGTCACCGAATTGAGGCCGTCATTCAGCACACCCTGTTCATACATACATACATACATACATACATACATACATACATACATACATACATACATACACACAAATATATAGATATGCGACCCCCGAGGTTAAGCCTCGGCCCTCTGCTCGGATGCGACCGAAGCCCATTAGAATATCTTATCTGACCTGAAGCGAGCGCTTGCCCGTCCGCGTGTAGTCGGTCTTGAGGGCGCCCGTGCCGGCGTACTGCTCGCTGATGGCGTCCGCATTGTTGGCCCACACTGCAGCCCCCCCCCAAAAAGGGATATATATTTCATAGAGAGAGAGAGAGAGAGAGAGAGAGAGAGAGAGAGAGAGAGAGAGAGAAGAGAAG
Source organism: Acanthamoeba culbertsoni (assembly GCA_000826265.1). NCBI lineage: Eukaryota > Discosea > Longamoebia > Acanthamoebidae > Acanthamoeba > Acanthamoeba culbertsoni. Next base: position 31,171 of record CDFF01071762.1, read on the forward strand.
AGAAGAGAAGAGATGTAGAAATAAGCGAACGCAAAATGGAAGAGTCGTCCGCAGTGTTAGGTGTCAGGTTGAGAGAAGGGGAAGCGTACCGTGGTTGAAGACCTGGCGGAACACTGGGTGGTCTGCGATGGACTCAGAGGCGCTCTGGAACACGCCCGCGTGCAGCAGCTGCGAGTTGAGCACCTCGCGCGCCAGCGTGCTCTGCATTTGTGTTGTGTTGTGTGCGTTATGTGTGTGTGTTGTGTGTGTGTGTGTGTTATATATGTGTGTGTGTGTGTGTGTGTGTGTTGCGTGTGAGGCGTCCCGGAGGGCTACGCCTACGTGTGTAAGCAGGCGCGTGCGACAACGTACCTGAACGACGTTCGTGCGGTCGAGGTTATCGATGCAGTTGGTGCGGAAGACGCCCTCCTGCTGGCGCACCGCCTCCTTCTTCTCCGACAGGAAGTACCTGCGCACCGCGCGAACCGAAAAAAGAAAAGAAATGAGAATATGATGAGCAAAATAATAAGAGAATAAAAGAATATTATTGAAGACTCACCCGAATTTCTCGATGTCGGTCTTGATCTGCTGGATGAGATTGCTTACGTTTTCGAAGCGCATCTTGCGGCACTCGTGGTGGAAATCGAACCATACGTAGCGCACGCCTTCATCGCCATACAATTGGACCTTCGCATTTTTATTTCGCCCCCCCCCCAAGTTAATATTTTTATAAATAATGGATTTGATTGGAGAAAGTCGACTTGATACAAGACAGGAAGGCTAATTAATGAATGAATTAATTACCTGCTTCTCGTACTCGGTCCCGATGACGGCCTCGGCCCCCTTTCGGTTGATGAGGTTGATGAGGACGTGGCGAGGGCTGTAATGCTGCTTGAGCTCCTCCATGTGGGCCTTGAACGCTGCCGCCTGCAGAAGCATTTCATCACCCAAAAAAAGGGGGGGTCAGACTTTCCTCTCCTTGTTATGAAGAAAAGGCGTGGAAATATTTGGAAAAAGGTAAAGTACGTAAAAGAGGAAATCTCTCTATCTCTCCATCTCTCCATCTCTCTCATAAATGATTTCTCTATGTACGTTGTGCTTTTCGGTGGCGGTGAGGCGGGGCTTGGGCTTGTAGGTGATGTCCGGGGCCTGGGCCCACAAGACGGGGATGGAGCCGCGCGTCTGCACGAACGAGTAGACGCGCTCGTGGGTGGGCACCACCAGGATCTGCTCCGTCTCGACGAAGTTGGCGACGTTGCCCTGCTCGTCCGCGCCTCGGATGTGATAGCGCGTTCCTGTGCAACCGCACACACCCGCCCACCCAACCAGCAAGACAGTCAGCATCACCACCGTGCAACCCCCCTCCCTCGTCGGTCTGCTCATCAATCCTCCTTCTTCTCTTCTCCCTCCCCTCCTGTTGGGGCGCACCGGCGCGCTTGATATGCCTGCGTGAGATGAGGGCGTAGTCGAAGCGCTGGCCGTTGATGGTGCAGTGCGACTCGATCTCGATGTAGCCCATCATCACCGGCACCACCCAGTCGTCCAGCTGATCAGATCAGATCAGACCAGATAGATAGATAGATAGATAGATAGATAGATAGATAGATAGATAGATAGATAGATAGATAGATAATATAGATAGGATCAGATCACAAAGGTTTCCCACGAGGAAAAGTGATATAGGCGCGAGAAGAAACCAAACCTGGCTGGAGATGAAATCCTGAGCGAGGTAACGATTCCAGAAGAAGCGCTGGTCCGCCTGAGGCAGAAAGACGAAAGAAAGTCGAGGGTCAGGAGAGAAAAGCGAAACACGAAGGGGAGAAAACGAACGAGAAGAGAGGGGGGGGGTGTTCACACCCGTTCCCACATGGGCTTGTCCTGGTGGGAGTCGCGCAGGGCGTGCTGCTTCTGGGCACGGTGGGTGAGGTCGTAGTAGGTCGAGTAGTAGAGGTGATTGCCCTTCAATATCGCCCGGAGCAGCCCCAGGTAGCGATCCTCGTCGCGTTGCCTCTCTATATAGGGAGGGGTGAGTGTAGGAATGTAAAACAAACGACCGGTTGCAGTGCAGCATGAGGGATGGACATATACAGAAATAAATAAATAAATATAGGGATTACCAGGATGAAGCCTGCTCTTGACAAAGGGGATGATCTTTGTATTTGTCACTCGCCAAATATCGCAACCCAGCAGACGACCCACACGCTTCCTTCCGGTGATCAATATAAGGTAGGGGCCTAAAGGGGTTCGTATTTTACGGAAAGGTTAACAAAGGTGGCGATTAGTTGACACCGGAAATAAAGTGGCATTATTTTTTTTTATTTTGTTTTATTAATATTCTGCAGTCATTATTTATTTTTATTTGGGCAGGTACGTACCAGAAAGAAGCCTTATGATACCAACAATACCATAGACCTCTTCTATGCCCTCAGCAGACCGGAAAGATCCGGGCTTAGCTGCATGAAAGAGCGTCGGTAAAACCACCGTACCATTTGTTGTTTCTATTTATCAGGTGCGGACAGGGACGTACGAGCCTTGAGGGAGAACGCTCCAGTAGCACGTTCGATTTCAAGCAAATTAACCGGTTCCGTAGTTACAGGTTCAAAGAGGAACGCATCAGGGAGAATGTGAAGGTGGTACTTCTCAGCAGGCGGCATCTTTGTGGTTTGGGGTTCACGTCTAACAAGACAAAACGAGAAACACTCGCTTATTTCTCTTTGTTTCCTTTTGCTTTTAATAAAATGTTTATGTGGACACCGCAAGCTCTCCAAGCCGGTAAACGAAGACAGACCCCTCGGCCGAGCCACTCCAAACGAACTCGCTTTCGCTGTCCGCATAGCGAGCTAGTGCAGTTGCCTCCGTTTGGCTCTGGCCCTCAAACTTCTGCAGTGTTTGGTAGGTCTGCATGATAGGTCCCATCGGGGTTAGGGTTCACTGGACACAGAGGTATCGCTTCTTTGGGGGGGGGGGGGATGAGAAGCTGAGGAAATGCGCACCCTTGCGTCCCATACAGAAACTACACCGTCCGCCGATGCCGACCACACGCGCAGGCGCGACGGTTGGTAGACGAGGGCCAGCGCGCTCTTCTCGTTATCGATCGTCTGCAGTATTTCGCCCTCCGGCGTGTACGTCACTATCCTCCTGTCGTTGCCACACGACCACACCTCCTGGCCCACCCGGACAATGGAGTTGATCGCCGCCTGATGGCTCTCTATCGTATCCACCGCGGACAGCGTCTGCATTTGCGCAATGACGTACGTCAATACTGAGGTAGAGAGAGCAGAGAGCAGACAGAGCGCAGACTGCCGGTACCGTGGGCTGGCAAACTACAATGGATGACCCTGCGGCTATCCACACGCTGGACTTGATGCAGGCCATGGTGCCCAGATCGCCCTTGCCGTTGATGTCAAACGACTGGTACAACTTCCCGGTCTGCGGGGATACAGCCGCCGTCAGCCCCTTCCCCCTTGTTGCTCAACGCAACTCCCCTCTCCCTTTCGCCAATCGTCCGGTGCACGCACCTTGGCATCCCAGAGGGTGACCATGTGCTGAGAGGTGGACCAGACATGGAAGGGTGCCACGAACAGCAGCCCATTGACGCCCGATGCCGTTTTTATCTTCTTGCTCACGCGATGTTTCTGCGCAACCCCTCCTCGTGTGAGGCGTGTGATAAGCAAGCAAAGCGAACCAATTCATCTTCGAGCAGCACCCTTTTATCCCACAGCAGAATCTGGCTGTCCTTGGGAGATGACGACCACACGCCCGCCTCGGTGATTACCAGATGAGTCACCGGGCCCTTGTGCGCTGGCACACTGCCAAGAAATTCACCCGTCTTGAGGGGCGGGGGGTGATGAGAAGCTGAGGAAATGCGTTGTGGAAGGAATCGTCGAGTACCGTACCCTCGCATTCCAGACGCACACGGAGCCGTCCTGGCAACCGGCCCAGAGGGTGAGCGACTGATCGTAATCGTCCTCACCGCCTTCGTTCTCGGTCACCAGCAGACTCGTAATGCCCGCTCCTCGCCCCTTTGTCCTCAACTGATTCCAATGCAACAACCACGCAACCAATTAGATGACAGGCAACTCGTGATTTCGCTGAGAGGCAGAACGGTTCTTGACCTGGGTTACATTGCTCACGATCTGGTCTGCCAATTGGTCCACGGCAGGAATATCCGCGGAAGAGTTACCTGCATTCCACAAACACATGCGCGCGCGTGCGCACATCTATCAAACTCTGCTGGTGGGCGGAATAGGAAATGGACGCGCGACGTGCCCTTGAGATTCCCTGATTGGCTGCTCTGATAAATCGCGAGCGTGTTCGGGGCGTGCTGCCTCTGTATAGCGCCCAGTATTTCACATATGCTTTCGAAGGTTGGCCGCCTGGCGTTGTCGAAACGCTGGATGTTAGCCTCCACGCTCTGGAAAAAAAAAAGAAAAGGGAAAAGAAAAAAGGGAAAAGAAAATGTCCAGCCATACCGTTCGGGTTCGGGGTCCCAACAGGAGCCTATCAAGGCCACATAGTCCTGAGCCTGCAGGTTTTCGATCTGTGAAAATATCGGTTACTATTGCTCTCATATGCTGTTACAGTGCAACTTTCGAGCAAGCCGATGGGCTCAAACCAGTTCGACAGGAATAGAAGGTCGGAGCCCGTTGACGATTGCCTCCTCGAGCTGACTGTCCACTTCGTACTTGACCCGATATTCATCGAACGGGTGCTGAAGGGTCAGAATCTCCCACAGCATAACGCCTGATGGAACGGAACGTAAGAATGGCTGCGTGGCGGTTACAATGCACTCTGATTTCAGGATACCGTATCCGTATACGTCAGCCTTCTCCGTATACTCCTTCTTGCGCATGATCTCGGGAGCCAACCACACTGGATTCCACACATTCCTTCCCTTCACCGCATTGGCCGTCATGCGTGTGGACAACCCGAAGTCAGCAACCTTGGCCACAACCGCGCTGTCCGGCGAAGTCGAGGCCAGCTGGTGAAGAATAGGGTCAGGGATGAATGGCACGCAAAGCACGTGAAAATAACTCGAATTCTGACGCGTGTTAGGGAGACAAGGCTGGTCTATAGGATATGTGTGTGTGTGTGTGTGTGTGCGTACGAGAACGTTGGGAGACTTGAGGTCGCGATGTATGATAGGCGGCGTTGCGCTGTGGAGGAACTTCATGCCCTCTGCGATGTCGCGAGCGATGCGTAGACGGAGAGGCCAGCCCAGTTGCTCGGCCTTGACCGCCCGCGCCTTGAGGAAATCGTATAGATTGCCCTGGCGTGTGTGGTGCAGCCGAGCGTAGTAAAAGGGAAGAAGGCTTATGGTGAGCGAACGGCCCGGAGGTGTGTTCTCTCTTCCTCATTGATGATGAGGGTTCCTCGTAAACGCACCTCCGAGAGATATTCTGTGATGATCATCAGGGGAGACAGGCAGATGCCCTTCAAGTGGACAGTGTTTGGATGCTTTAGCGCGCTGCATCGGTGTTACGTAACAGTTAGAGTGGACCGATCACGTATGCTATCTACGAAGTGTGTGTGTGTGTGTGCGTGTAGAAGAGGGCTTCTACCTCATGAGCATGACTTCGCGCCGAAGATCCTGGAATTTCTCTGATATGTCGCCTTGTGCAGCCTCCACGAGATTGATCTGCTTGGCTGCCACCTTTATGAACCGGTTAACATAGTCGATAGTGCGGAGGGAGGAAGGAGAGAAGCGGAGTGCGAACCTCTTGGCCGTGCAGCAGCGCCCTGTAGACCTGCGCGAAGGCTCCCGCGCCGACACACTCGCCTATCTTGAGATTCTCCGCGCTGACGATCCACTCGGTCATATTGACCAACGCCACGTCTGCGGCGAATTTGTCTGCGACGCACACGCATGGAAAAAGCCGGATTGGCAACTGAGGGCGCAAGCACAGATGGAATGTGTGGAACGCACGAATGTCAAGGAGCGCGCCACCCTGGCATGACATGTGCTGCCGGCCCTGCGTTACAGCGAGCTGGATCTCCTTCAGGCTGAACGTCGTCGGTGGATGGCGGTGGGTCTTGATGCAGTGCGGGCACAGCACGTGGACCGTTTTGATCTGGTTCTGGAACCAGCCTTCGATCAGGCTGTCCACGTTCTCCACCATGAGGGCAAACAGCCTGAAACAGGTGACCGTCACTCGCACGAATTACACACGGAATTAGGGAGGAGAGGCCGAGAGCCGCACTTGGACGACTCCGCGTTCGTGCGGACGTGAAGTTTGAGCACGAACTCATCGGGAATGTATTCGAGGAATGCCTTCTCGCTCCGCTCGCTCTTCCCGTTACTCAATCGGACCTGAAAGAAAATGTGTGACGAACATATATCAAAAAAATAAGAGAAAAAAAGAAAAATGGGAGGAACAAATTGGAACGAGTACGTACTATGATTCCATTCGTCCAGTAGGTAATCACCTCGAGACCTTCATCACTATCCACATTCTTGGAATACCTTTCCACTATATTCATCGTGCTGATCCGTAGAGGCGGGATTAGAGAAATCGGTGATTGGTTGAATTCTTTTCAATTGAGCGTACCGCACAAACAAGCGAGAGAAGAAACCCAGCGGCAGGAATTGGAATTCCCAGATTCGCGAGATCTGCTCTCGCTCATCCTCATAGAGAGGCCTGCGCAAGGTTTCGGGTTACTGGTGTGTGGTTACAATGAAACGACAAGCAAAAAGGAAGCAGAGGTTGTACCATTCAGATTTTTTCGACTCCGGACGCTCCTTGTCGAGAAGGCACGGCACGAGAGACACTTCGGTCTCGATCTCGTTCTGCCGTCCTTTCCATTCCTGCAGCGACGGCCTATTGCTCGCATCTGGAATGCGGAGAACGTTAATCACGAAAGGAATGCGTGGGAAGCCATAGTTAACTGTCTCCCTACTTTGTGCTGTCGGGCAGGTTTGGCGCGGCAGTGGATAGAGGATCTCGAACTTCTTCAGCAGCTGGATGAGCGTCGGATGCACCGACGGCGGGAACTGCGGCGGCTTCCATATGAACGACAGGTCGCAGTGTCGCAGCTTACCCTCCCTGCGCCGCAGCGAGGGGCTCAGCCAAAGCAAAGCGCGACGCGAGAAGGGCCTTTGGAATTGGAGCCGGAGGAGAGGGAGGAGGGGATGGAGGAGGGGATATGTACTTGACAATGTTGTGCCTTAGGGTGACTACGCTACTCATTACTTGCGTGAGCCATTGAGGATCCTGGGGGAAGATGATAATGATGAGTGAGATTACGAACACAACCAGAACAGGCAAGGAGAACGAGGCCACGTACGAGGAATACACGGTCTGCCAGCCCGTCCGAGGGATCGTCGTCAAAGTAGGCCACCTCACCGATGGTGTGCAAGAAATGGAGCACGTCCACGACCTCGCTCTTCGCGACGTTATAGGCTCGTGCCACCGCTTCGAATTCACTGAGCGTCTGTACATAGATCGCTCAGAAGCGCGAATGGAGAAAGAAATGGCCAATCGGAGTTGCGCGACTCGTGACGAACCATGATTGGAGGGCTCTTCTTTTTGGTGAGGATGTCGACCTGACGAGCAAGGATGAGATATGGCGTGGGCACCTGCTGCCCAACATATTTCTTTTTCTCGGCTATTTCTGCTATTCGCGCTTGCAATTCCTGTGTATCACAATGGAATGTCAGGTATTTGGTCGTCAAGAACATGGTCAAGACGGGTACCTTGACACCCCGCTTGGTCTTGGTGGAGACGGCCATGACGGCCATCACGTTGGGGAATCGTCGCTTGTATCGTGATTGGATTTTGTTGAGCAACTCATCGACCGCCGTCGTTTCGTTGTCTGCACCACAACAGTGCGGATATGGGTGAGTGGTGGGGGTTACCCTACACATGCGGTGCAAAGTTATATATATAACTCTGAGATCGAATCCGATTGAGCTCACCGTCTTTCTTCTTTTTCTTCTTGATAGCTTTGGTGTAGAGGTCCAGGTGGGTGCCCACGATGATCACCGGCACGCCCGGGACGCGGGCCTGCAGGCTGTGCAACCAGTAGTCCACCGTGGCCGTGGCGTCGGACTTGTGATGCAGCATATGGAGAAGGTTGAAGACTAGCAGGTATATGCTGCGCTTTGACAGGAAAAACTGATGCGTCGTGTGGTACAGGTCTTGGCCTGCAAAGTCCCACGCTCGGAACGAGATACTGCCCACACACGCGAATGGAAAAAGAGGTAAGACTATTCTTATTCTTATTCTTGATGGAGATTGCAAGGGGGGAAGGATGAAGAGAAGGGAGATCAACTTGTTCCACTTGGCAGTCGCGATATCGATGCCGTCGGTGGCGATGTTGGGTTCGTTCTTTTTGGAAGGCCGCTTCTTGGCCTTCCGCTTGTCCTTCTTCCCGCCGTTCTCCGCGTCCGAGTTGTCGTCCTCGTCCTCCTCGTCCCGCGCGCGGTTGAAGCAGCCGAGGAGCGACGTCTTGCCCACCCCGCCGTCGCCCACGAACATGAGCTTGACGCGATTGAAGGATCGGCTGCCGCCCTCGAGCTCGCTGAGGTAGTCCTGCACCTTGCGGACGACGCCTGCGTGGGCCAGCTGCTGCACCTCGCGAGGGAAGGTGCGGAGCGGGTTGCCCTCGAGGCCGAGCACGCTGAGCTTGAGCTCGGCGACCTCCGTCGGCAGGAAATCGAGGCGGTTGGAGTCGAGGTGGAGCTCGATCAGACAGGACTGAAGATTGACAATGCTGCGCGGGATGGTGGTGATGCGGTTGTTATGCGCCCAGAAATACTTGAGATGCTTGAGATTCCCGATTTCGACCGGAATGTGCGATATGCGATTGAACGACACGTCCAGCTTGCGCAGGTTGATGAGGTCCGTCACCTCGAACGGAAACTCGGTGAATTTGTTGTGGTTGAGGAACAGCCGCGTCAGCGTGCTGCACATCGGTTGGATAAACGGCAGCGCGCTCAAGGCGTTGTGGCTGCAGTCCAGCAGCTGAAGACGCGTCAGCAGCATCAGCTGATTGGGCAGCGACGTGATGCGATTCCCACACACGTCCAGCGCCCGCAGGGTGCCCAGCAGCCCGATCATCTCAGGCAGCTGCTCCAGTCTGCGCTCGGCAGATTTGGGGGGGGGGGCAAAGGGTTCATATGGTAAATGCGAGCGGATAATTTTGGCCCAATCGCAACCAAGGCAATCAATACCTGTTGTTGTGCAGATAAAGCTCTGTCACGCCGTCCTCCTCGCGCTCATTGACTGAGTCCTCCGAAGGGGAGGTACAGTGGATGGCCATCAACGACTCCACGTCCTGTATATAGAGATACCTTCCCGCTTCAAAACACTGGAACAGGAAATCCATCAAACCAATAGGGAAAGCAAGGAACCGAACCGGCGAGCCCGTGGTAAGGGCGCGTAATTCTTTGGAGGTTTCGATCTCCTTGAGGGTTCGCTCGTTGCGCTTGTGTTCCCGCTTCTCCTCTCGGGCAGCGGCCAGAGTCACGAACGGATGGATTCTTCCACGCGATTTCGAGCCACAATATCCGCCACGATATTCCTGCAAACGTCATTTAATCCGTAATTAACAACAACAACAACAACAACAACAACAACAACAACAACAACAACAACAACAACAACAACAACATGGTACCGTGGACGAGGATTCTCGCATAATCACTTCAATGCACTCATTGGACAGCTTGCTCAGCTTGAATCCGCCCAGCACAACCCTGCCCGTCCCCGTGTCCGCCCGCGCGATCAGCGATAGATCAATTGGTCCCCCCCTCTAACCCCCCCCTCCCCAAAACCCCCTTTGAGGGAACCGGGATCGCACCTCCGCCTGGAGTCGTTCTGCATGATATGACGAACGAGATTGATGCGGCGGCGCTCCTGGTCCTCGGCGATATCGGCAGGCGGTGACGACGGCGACGCCATCATGGCCTGCGCCCGGCACTCCACTCGCTCCCACCCCCCGCTCTTCACGGTGCCGCCCGAGGATGAGGAGGAGGATGAGCAGGAGGAGGGGGAAGAGGAGGTGCTGCCGCTGGCAGTCGTGGAAGGATCGGCCGAGTGGTTCCTGCCGTCCTTGCCGGCGCTCGTGCGCTTGATCTCGTTGCGAGCCTTGCCGTTGAGCAGCTCGCCGCTCCGCGTGATGTGTCGGCCGGACGACCCGTCGGCCTGCTGAACCGACGACGCCGCAACGGGCACGGGGGCCGAGCAGCAGAGCGTGGCCGCCTGACCCCGCGTTATCTCTGGAGAGAGAGAGAGAGAGAGAGAGAGAGAGAGAGAGAGAGAGAGAGAGAGAGAGAGAG